>VZRS01013315.1:266673-453012 GCA_013398055.1 Ifrita kowaldi | reverse complement strand
CAATTCCACCATCAGTGTCCCTTTTAGCTGCATTACTTCCCTCTTGTTGTATTTGGGGCAAGTATTTTGGGCCGAACATCTACTGTAGTGCACTTGGCTAACAAGGATCTTACTTGCCTTGGCTGAAATAAAAAGCATATGGATTTGTGTGATGAGGTGGCTTGAATGAATTTTAAAAGTGCTGGAAGCCTTTGTTCCAATTTCACTGTAGGAGAAAAAGGGAAACTAATTTATCTGAAAAGTTTTACAAAACTCATCTCATTCTTTTTGCAAATTTTAATACCCTACATCCTGACTATGGCCAATACAGACAGATGAGCAGATCTGAGTGGTTTTGAATTATATATGGTGCCGTACTTCTGTTCTTCTTGGTATCTTTGTCCTTGCACTCCTTATAACTGTGAAAGCTATTCTTTTCCTCTGTAGGGGCCAAGCAGAATCAGCCACCAGTTTTGTGTGTCTTTTTTGCATCTTCCTCTGATTTTTCATACATTTTAGCAGGGACCTCCAAAGTTCCTGATTATATCCCCCATAACTTAACTCAAACTTAGTAAGATTTGAAGCTCACTTTCCTTTCGTTGTGTAAGTCTTCTCCTCCTCGCCATCACCTTTTACTTTATTATACGGCCTTATTATTGATCACATTAAATTTAAATTATCATTCTTTTCAAGACATCACAGGTCTCTGCAATACCAACAGGTTGGTCCCTTTTTTCATTGCCACATCTGTGTGTTTTCCAAATGACTTTCAGGCAGAGCATTTGCAGCCCTGGGGTCAGTCCCAGTACCATAAGCAACACTCAAGTTGTGAGCCGCTTAGAAGCCAGCACATGGAGATAACGTTGCTCCTTTTTGCCTCAGAAATTGATGTATTTTTAGTGTGTGAAATCCTGTGCATCATTACTGTGAACTATTTATGCATTTTAGTGTGCATATATATATTTTTGAGACATCCTACACAGTAATGTGTTCTGACTACTGCATACGTCAGGGATCCTTACATATTTGTTCTGTGTGCTTCATAGGCGTGTATTTGATTTCTATGTTTATGGAGTTTATTCAGCCTGTTTTATATAGGTTTTAGGACCTTCTGGTATATGCTTAGATGGCCAAAGATTAGATTTCACAAATTTCTTTTAAGGAGCCATGACGTATTTATCTGATATTGACAGAATGAGCAGATGAAAATGAGAGTTTTGATTCAGTGGTGTTCTCAGGTTGCTGATTAAGCTGCTAAAGAGGAAGGACATGGAGTTGTCTAGTTATTAATTGTACTTTATTGCAAACTTCATGAATTTTGATTCTACATGAGGGGCAAGACTTCTTTTTCCTTTTTCCTCTTTCCTCTTTTTTTTTTTTTTTGAGGAAAAACCCAAAATTAGAAACTTTGTCCCATTACCTTCTTGTGAAGCTATTGAGTGAGCAGAATGTACTACACTGCACACTAAGAAAGATGTAGAATCAGTAAGATACACAACAGAGAAGGTACAAATGGCATTGTCCTGAGATCCCGAAACCTGTGCGTTGGTGCTACAGTGTTGTTTCCAAAGTCATGTGAGGGTTGTTAATGCCTCGATGCATACATAATACATCTGAAGGACTTCAGAAGAAACATGGTGACTCAGTTAAATGTTGTTGCAGCAGCTTTGTTTAAGAGTTGGACTCGATGATCTTTGTGGGTCCCTTCCAAGTCAGAATATTCTGTGATTCATTAAATTTCTGTTCTGGGAAAATCATACATGCCTTCCCCCTCCCCCACCCCCCCCATTAAGGAAAACACGTACATTTGGTGTGACGTGTCTTTCAGCTTTCTTTTTTACAGTTGTAAAAACAATGATGCCTCTGGAAATTAGAAAAGCCTATCACAATCCAAGAATTCTGCTTTATGACTTGCAACATACTGTAGTTATTCATGAATGCTGTTTTTCTGTCTTACTTCTCAGTCATATCCCCAAATAATCCATGTCATCGCACTGTTCACAGGGTTAGATTCAGAATTTAAAAAATAGTGTTTCCTAATGATAATTTTCCCAGATTTGCTTATTCATGCGGAAGGACCAGGTGCATCCTAACCTTTCTTCTTACTTGGGTATAAAATATACAGATATAGTATTTTTATCTCTTCTGGTTTACTGTATCTCTATCGTAGTTTAACTAGATCTTGTATTGCTCTTATTTTTTATTTTTATTATGTATTTTATAGGCCATAAGAACCAGACTGTTCAAAGCTCTTGGTGTTATTTGAGCAAATTCCCTTTTAGGACAGTTGTATTATTCTGTCCACAAAATCTTGTTTGGTTGTGAAGGTAGTTACATATTCTGTTGCTCTGAACTGTGATCCATCTTTTGAAGTGTACCTGTTTGCAGTGGCCATGAGGACGCTTCTCTGTCTTTTCAATTTCTTACTATATTTTTGACTTTTTTTCCTTAGAGCTGAAAGAGTATACAAAAAAAATCTTCATGCATCATTTTTTTCCATTTTTTTAAGAAGGTGTATTTTTCATGTGTGTGGGTTCCTCAGTTATAATTAAAGTGTTCTTTTCTCAATATTTCCTGTGAATTTTTGTGAATAATCTGCTTATTTGCAGCTGAAGTGTGTTAAGTGCAGGCCATGCAGTGAAGAGTATGTGAAAAATACACTTTGCTCATTGTTTAATGATTTTCGTTTGTTTTTTTTTAAACTTGACCCTATGGGGAATATATCTTCTTATTACTAGGATGGTAAAGAGGGACTATTTAATCTGATATATACTTAATAAATATTTTTCTGTTACACTTTACTCTGTCCACCAAGTAGATTTTTTTTACGTTTAGCATTTTTATTGGCTGCTCTTGCTTAGCTGTGTGAATTGCTTTTATAAATGCTTTATTTGCTAAAATATGGGATTCCATCTGTTCCAAGACTATTTTTAAGTTTACCTACTGCAAAACCAGACTTCCATTGTAAATTGCCACTATGAAATGCATAAAAAGTCTTAGTCTTTCATACAGGCAACTGTAAGGATAATGGTGTTGCCAAGTGACATGATTTTATCCTAAAATTAAAAATCTTCTAAAAATTTCCATGTGACTGAATTATTTTTACTGTTTGCCATGCAGTGTTTTCTCCTTTTTCATCTCCAGAATTATTTACAGTATACCTGATTAGTGCATATCCCATTTTCCTGTGAAATGTGAAAGCAAAAGTTAAGTGAGATCTGCAACAGCCTCTATCTTAAGGAAACTCTTAAGGAAACTCCTCAGACCAAGTGGTAGGTAGTAAGTTCCTGGAGGAGGACTGCGAAGAAACAGAAAAATCCAGTTGAATGAAGTCGGTGGGAAGTAAAGAATATATTTTAAAAAAAGTTAGAATAAGAAGTTGCAGAGGAGACAGTGTGGAGGGATCTGAAGAAGAGATGGAGGCAGGCAGGAAGGTCCACAGAAGCATGAGAAGCAGGACATAAAATGTAGGAGGGTCATGGAAGAGGTGAGTAGAATGAAGCAACAGAGAATTAAGGACAAGGTGGGAAGCAGTTCATATGAGGTTTCTTACAGAAAATATTCAGAATATTAAACCCAGATCCTTTCTTGAGTTTTGTCATTTAAGGTCTGTTTATTCACATATGATGTTTTGTTCTTTGCTAGTTCGATCTCTTTGCATTTAACAGTCTCCTTGCAAAAAGCGTATTTCAAATAAATCTATAATTGTTCCCTTAAGAAAATGTGAATGATTTAGCTGCAGAGGATCATACTTGATGCTATAGATGGTAGCATGAAAGCACACCAAAAACAAAGGAAAGGAAAAAAGAGAACATGAACTCTCTCATCAGAATAGCCATCAAACAATAGACAGGAAGAGTTCTTGAGCATTAGCTTTACGTGCTATTTAACTTCTTTCCAGAATGGAAAACTCTACAATTTCGTGGAGTCATTCTAGCTTGACTTCATCATACACATGATAAAAAGATTTTTTAAACTAGCATCTCTCCTAAGGCAACATTTTCTTAATGAAAGTTGATGAAAACTGACATACTGGGGGATTTTTCCTCCTGGAACTAATGAAAACAAAACTTTAATTTAAAGATTTGAAAGCACTTTGTGAGCCTGAACTAGAAGAAATGGTCCTTATCAGAGGCTGCCTGTCTGCCATGGTGAACTAGCCCAGGCTTTTCCCCAGATGTCTTCACTATGATAGTAGACAATGCTAGATTCTCTTCAAAAGCTCCACGAAATGACAGTAAGTAACTGGTAGACTTCATCAAAGTGTCTGTTAGGTGGAGATGGCCTTAAAATTTGAAGCATGAGAACTTATATTTGTTTCCAAACTTAACTTTTTTCCTGTTTAAAGTCTAAATATCGAGATCTAGATCTTCAGTGTCCAACTCACTTTTAAAATCTGAAGTTCATGTTCTTAGCATTCTTTGCCAGGTTTTATAGTTGGAAAAGACTATTTCCATTGCAGTGTTGGTGACATCAGATTTTTTTTTTATTATGAGATGGTACTTCACTCATTTTGCCGCACAGGGCATGAAGGTCCTCGGTCTGTGGATATACTAGGGTGCATATAGTGCAGTGGTATTTATATATATGTATATATTTGTGTGTGTATATATATATATACATAATTTAGCATATATATATAGGTATAGGTATGTACTAGATAGTGTATGTTTGTGTATATATCTATATATACGCAAAGATCTTGTGTTCTTCTCTCATACAGAAATTAAGTTCCATGTGAGAACAGTCCTTCAATCTCTCAGTGCATGCTGACACACTTCAACATTTCATTCTGTGTTGAGCTGTCTGTGACTCCCAGTCAATGTCAATTAAGACAAGGAAGTATTTGTGGGGAAAGGAAAATGCCCATTGATTAACTCTTGGTTTTTTATGCTTGCTTTACAGGCCAAAGTTCAAAAAACATCAGTTCATCTCCAAGCATAGAGAGCTTGTCTGGAGGACGTGAATTTACAGGATCTCCACCTTTGTCTGCATCAAAAAAGGATTCCTTTTTCAGCACCATCTCCCGCTCACGTTCCCAGAGCAAAACTATGAGCAGAAAAGAGTCGGTGGGTTCTTTTAGCTTTTTTAATCTATTTTAATGTCACACTGCATTACTCATTTCTTCCATACATAGAGCACTTGCACTTGGAAATGTTTCCTTTAGCACACATTAATGGCCAAAGCATGAATAAGCTATTTCAACTGTTTGTGTTGAGTGACATCTCCATTATGGCTTCAATCCCATTATCCTACCTGAAATGAAACTGTGAAAGTGCCTGTTGCCTCTGGGAAAGACAAGAGAAGTTCTGTAAGATTTTTTGCTTTGTTAGACTTCTGCTGTAGTCCTGAAGTTAATAAACAGTTCAGTGGGAAGCTTGAATGCTCAGCAGATCCAAACATGTCCATCTGTTGTCCCTGAAATTCCTTAATACATCAGAGGTTTCCCAGTGTCTGTAGCATCTGTAGTCTACAGTCACAGTTCTATTTCTTGCACAGCTCTGACCTTCCATGTGGTCACAAGAAGCTAGTATTTAAACAGGTTGTTCTCATCCAAGAAAATCAGCTCTTATCATGGGTATGTTCCAAAGAAATTCTCATCCCATACAAGATATTTTAGGAACACTACTGTGATAAACTAGGTATTCCATGGAACATGAGGATTCTTGTTTATTCTCCAAACACATTTCCCTTTGTCTCTCTGACTAGAAAACAGTTACATAGTAGATGTAATAAGTTGTATTTTTTGTAAGGTGAAGGCACAGTGGTTTCCTCCATTGTTTTGTCATAAATGTAGGCTCAAATAACTCCCTATTGATTTCAATAAGTAGGAGTTGTAATAGCCAAATTTCTGCTACAGCATTCTTCAGGTGTTCAGAGCTAATACTGCAAAACAATTTCATCTGAACTTCTCAGTGCTTTTTACTTTCAACAGCAGGATCTTTATTAATAGTCACATCATGTTTTCAATTTGATATTCAAAATGTTCTAATGAAATGCACAACTTTGTGCAACTTTGTTCAGTTTTTGTTCACTGAATGAGAGTGTTTAATTCTTGTTCCAAATGCTTCACTGTTGTCTAAAGAAAAGCTGTGTTTTGTGGTTAGTCAACAAGAAGCTATAATTTTGGTTTGTGACCATTTAAAACATGTTGAATTTAATTTAAGCTAAAACAACAATTTAATTTCTTTCTGCTTGTCCTCATGAGTTGAAGAAAAATAAATACAGCAATATTGAACTTTTCTTTTTATGTGGCATAACAAGATCTAAATACAGCTTTCATTTGCAGCTTTTATCCAGGCCAGAAGTTGGGGGTTTTGCACGTATAGAATTTAAGAATAATTCCTCCTTCGTGTTCTAATAGGAGACAGGAGAATTTACCACTATATATTTATGCTCAATTAAAATCCATTAATTATTAGCATGTTTTTCAGGTAAACAATGTCCCAAATTTGGGGTATTATATTAATGTTTTCATCAAGAATTTTGGATAAAGAATTACTCATTTTAACAGGTTTGTTGTCTTTATGATCATTTTCACTGGATTAATAATCATGATAAACAAAGCAGGGCATAAATTTTCAAAAGAATTCTTTGAACTGTGATATGTAATTTATATTTTAGCATTTTATGATTAAACAGCTAGAAGAGGTTTTAGGCTACCATTTCCTTGTGTCCAGTTTTTGACTGACACTTAATATGGCAAAACAGAATTTGTAGCAGATCCAAGAGTAAAAGGTTTGTTTAAATCTGTTTTCTGTTACACAAGAGAATGTTTGGATTTTGTTTTCCTGTAAATTTCATGGTACTTCATTTTCCACGTAGAGTAGAAGATCCCAAAGAGTTTTTCCTGAGGTCCCAAAGTAGTTGCATCAGTATTCTCCAGTTGTACAATTCCTTCTTTTCTGTGTTTTCTGGAAGCAGAAGGCTTGAAAGCATAATGGATCCACATCTTTCTTTTATTGTTAAACTGAACTGGTCTACATTTTTAGTCTAATAATTATACAGATTACATTGTTAAGTATTAGGGAAATTACCTTTGTTGGAACATTGCCATGCATCAATCTCTTTATAAAAAGATGGTTTTAAAATCAGTTATTCTTGGTGGCAGATGAAAGATAATCCATTTTCTCTTCATCCTTGTATTTCTAATACAAACTCTTTCCAAGCAAACTGGAAATGGAATGCATGTGTAAAAATACATCCTTTAACATGCAGTTAAAATAAGTCATTCTCACAGAGCAGAGGGCATTACTGTAATAGTGTCATGGGATGAACAGGAATGTCATTGTCACAGATTGCACTGGAGTGCTGTGTCCAGCACTGGGCTCCCCAGTAAAAGAGAGATGTGGGCATACTGGAAAAAGTTCAGCAAAGGGCCACAAAGGTGATGAAGGGACTGGAGCATCTCTCCTGTGAGGAAAGGCTGAGAGAGCTGGGACTGTTCAGCCTGGAGAAGAGAAGGCTCAGAGGGGATTTCTCTGGTGTGTTTCAATATCTGGAGGGAGGGTGTAAAGAGAACAGAGCCAGGCTCTTTTCAGTGGTGCCCAGTGACAGGACCAGAGGCGATGGGCACCAGCTGCAGCACAGGAGACTGTCTGATCATCAAGGAAACATTTTCTTTTGCTCTTGAGAGTGGCTGAGAACTGGCAGATTGTGGATTCTCCATCCTTGGAGATACTCAGAGGCCATCTGGACACTAATCCTGGGCAGCCAGCCATGCTTGGTGGCCTTTCTTGAGTGTGGGCTTGGGCACAATGAGCTTCTGACGTCCCTTTCAACCTCAGCCATTCTGGGATTCTGTGAGAGGATAAACTCCCACAGAGGGATGTGACATGTCTAAATTCTTTCTTTCCTAAAGGGAGTCCAACAAGTTGGGCTTTATCTGTGAGAGTTACAAAGAAAATTGATACTTAACTTGTTTCATTGCCTCCAGGAATAAAATGTGTCCATTTCTCATACTAAGGACTTCTTAAGGTAGTAACATTTGGGTTATATTTATTCTTCTACATATATTTTTTCACCTCAGATGCAAAGATCAGTGTGGTGACTTTTTTATTTCTGTTACCAGAAACAGATGTTCCCTGTTTTATTTAGTTAAAGAAATGAATCTACAGCCTCAGGGCTGAATGCACAATATCAGATCATGTTTTGGCAGCCCACGGCTTGCTGATGTTTTTCACGTTGCTGTTGAGTGGCACAAAGCTGTATGTCAATGTGAGGTCCACCAAATGGGTTTGGAAGCCTGTTCTGTGCCCAGCATCGAGATGGTTCCGTGCTCCTTTGTATCCTTTGTGGCTTTCTGACAGGACTAACTTAAGCAGCAGTTTCTGGAGCTGTTTTCCTGTAAACAAACACAGGAATTTTTAATCTGTAGTGCACTCTAGTGCCCACTATCTTCTGAATGGTTCAGTCTTGCTGGAATGAAGTCCTGCAAAATTTCCTCTCCCAGCCTACTGCCCTCTACTTTTCGGCAGAGTTGTGAAATAGGATGCATTTGTGGTCCATTTATTTCTCATTATGTTTCATTTATGTCTCCAGCAACCATTAAAGAAAGTCTACCCCTCTTTTTAGCAAATAGCAAAGCTGCTTAGATGTTGATTCTGGCAAATATGGTTGGCTGGTCCCAGTTTCTGGCAGAATCTTCTGCAAATTGCTTTCAGACATGGAGATGTGCCAGAGAGGAAACTTCTGAGTCAAACAATATAAACATTTTTAAAACTTTCATTAAGAAGAAAAAGTTTAGGAAAATGTGGATTTGACTGAAAAGGAGGTTTTGCTTTGGAGAAACTGTGTATTTTAACAAGTAAATTTCTACATAAAATGTTTCAACTTAAGAAAAATCAAATTACACATTTGGAAAATGCATTAGTTTAAAAATTCCCAAGAAGGAAACTTTTCTAAGCAAAATCTGGAGCAGTTAATTTTCTTTACTAAAATAATTTACAAACATGGTCAATCAGAATCCTAATTTCTTAGCAAAAATATCCTGAACGGAAGTGTCATGCATCATGCTGGTTTTGATTGCACAGACTTTTTAATTAAATCAAATTTGACAACATATGCTATTGTCCCCACAAGCGTGTATAAACAACTGTTACTGTCTGTGATTTACGTAGCTAGTCTGACTGATTTGAAGTTAGTTATGAGTACCCCTACAGGTTAGAAAATTAATGTATGCCATTATTTTCAATTAAATAGGCATCTGCTCTACTGATTTAAGAGCCAGAGTTTAAGCATACAAAGTTGACAGTTCTGCTCAAGTAGAAGTGGTATATGAAAACCAAAGAGATAATAGAAGAAATACTAGGCAGCCACACAAAGAAAACCATGTATGCAGAAATTCCTTTTGAAGAAGAACATGCCTTTTGTGCATGGCACACATCTTGGAGATGGTTTTTATTACCATATATCTTTTCCCTGACTGTTGCATTTAAAATTTCTTTACAATGTTTCAAGCAAAATACTTGTCAGTTCATACTTACCAATGCCAAGCATTTATTTGGAAGTACAAATGCTATGATGAAATGTGCTTTTTTCATTGTCATAAAATGTGCCCAGAAGAAGTTAGTTTGTCTGTATACATCATCCGATGCCTTGATCAGCATATTGGATTTGTTAGGCCTCAAGTTAAAGACATGTTGATTATTCTCAATGCCATTAAGTTTAAAATACTTTAGTGCCTTAATGTTTAACTGTAGTTAATGCTGGAGGACATATGTCCCCCTTATTCTGATGTAACAGGCCAATTCAGACACAAAAAAATGCAATTTATTTAATACTTCAGTGCTTGTCTAATTTTAGGGTTAGATGAAAAGAATATGAAATTTCAGATGCTGATGGGTCACGTGAACAGAGTTTGTAGAAAAACCTCTGAGATGTTTTGGAAGTATGGTTTTTTTCTTGGTTGCCTTCCTCTGGCTCAAACAACATCCTGTAACTCAAATGAAAGAGCTGAAAACAGTGGAATAAAAAATAAGTTGCCTTTTTTAGTTTTTGTTAGAAATACTTGCAAGTTTCTTATAATTTAGTAAAGCAACAGCTGTATGCATGAGTGGCAGCTTTGAATCCTAGAGCTCCTTATCTTTTTGGAGTGATTCATTTCAGGGAAAAGAAACTGTACTGTGATAAAAACAGGAAGTTAATTGCTTAGGAAAAAAGAGGTTAATAAAAACCCAAGTGGCTCTGCAGTGCTTTTTCTGTCATATTACGAGCAATAAACATGTATACAGAACAGACCTGTGGGGCCATTTGGAATATTTTAAAAATATCAATGTAAACTTGTCTTTCTCTGGTACAAAAGATTCAGATTCTGCACAGAAGCAGAATGATACCACTTGGAAAAGGCAATAAGGACTTTAAAAATTATTGGGCAGTCCTAAACTGTCAGAAAGAATTTAAAAATTACCAAAATCAAGAATGAATGAGACCATCAGCAATGTTTACAAAATTATCAAAGTGACTTAGGATACAAGAAGCCTGACGCTTCACTTTACAGCAATCATGCTACGAGCAGAGATACAGAACTTGCTCTGTCCTTCCTTTTTCCATACATTAATCATGAAGTTAATGTTTCGGCATCCCAGTGGCAAAGAAAAACATACCAGAGGGTCTGTGCTGGTATGTTAAGCTGCCCCATTTTCCTTTTCAGTGGGAATTTCATCTCTTCATCCTGCTCTTTTAAGATAGCACCATGAAATTACTGTCCATTTCTGTGCAGAGCTGAGAGACCTGCACTGAACTCTCAACAAAACCATGGATGTGGATGAGACACATGCCTCTAAACCAGGCTGTTGTTTCATTTGGGAGTTTTTTGAGCTGAAAGGGTTTCTGTGTTTGGAAGATTTTTTTTTTTCCCACTGGAATAGGTTGTGGCTATGCATTTAATAGCTTGATTCTTATTTTTGCCTGTGTTTCGTTAAATCAAACAATTCCCTATAAAAACAATAAGACTTGCACTTCTGTTATTTTAACAATGTAGTATAAATGGTGTATATTTAGAGCCCAAACATAATCACTATTCTTAAATTTTACCTTCCTTAAACTCTGAAAAATTAGAGATTCTAAACCCTTAAGTAAATATCCTGTTCTGGTCTACATCCTCAATCATTTTAGGAATCATAGCAAAGGTCAAATACATCCAGAGGAAGATTTAGTGAAACTATTTTGCAACTGATGCTTAAAAAGAATTTAAATGAGTAAGAGTTTAACAAAGAGTGTAGGACTTTGAGAGTCCTTCATAAAGGGTTGTGTATGTTGAACTGTGTGTGTATTAAAAAGCTTGTTCAGGCAGCAAAATCAAGAAGCATAATTATGTAATTACATCACACCTAATCAACTCTTTCAGTAAGGTTCAAGCAAATATGTTAGCATTATAATATTGAAGCATGGAGCATGAACTTTAATTAATTGCAGAATATCTATATATTAATCATTCCATATCCATAACCATCCCCATATGCATTCAGCAATACTTACCACATTGTTTCAGAGGGCTCGAAAATCATAAAGTGGTGAGGTTATTTCCCTGTTCACATTTCTCTTACATTTGCCACAGTGGGCTTATGCAGTCTTAAAGGCCAGCAATGTGTGTAACAGATGGGCAGAAAGTCCCTCAGATGTGATACTGAAATGTAATGGAGGAAATGAGATTCTCATTTGCCTATGTGTTTATCTATAACTATTTCCAAAATGCTTACAGCCATACTATCTAAATTAATGTATCAGTTTTATTATTTTTGAAGAAGTTTTCCAGTATTCTTAAGTTAACAATCTCAACAGCAGCACTGAGAGAAGCCTTTTATCAGCATTTCTGTTCAAAGGGATAATTTCTAGTACCCTACAGCTCTTTCTGTTCTCATTTATTCCCTTACCAAGTGGAATACTACCTATATTCTCAGTTGTTCAGTGCCTACCAATCCACAATGAGTTATGCGCAGCTTTTTGCACTCCATGGATCTTGCAGGTTTTTATGGGTTTCATTTTTAAACTGTCTCTTGGCAGTCCCAGAGTGCAGTGCCAGCAGGTGGACTTGTGCAGGCAGCAGGTAGGTATGTCTCCCATGTCTTGTGTCTGCTTGCAGAAGAGGTTTCTTTCCATCCCTGCTTTCTTCGTCTCCAGGCAGGAGCTTTCTCCATTAGTTGTATTTATCCTTCCCCATCCTCCTACTAAGGAAAAATTGTCTGACCATAGAAGTGGAATATTTATAAGAGGAAGATGTACCCAGGTTAGATGAAAACAAGTCCTTCTCGTGCTCCAGTAGTACAGTTGCTGATTTCTAGCTCTGAACAGTCAGGCTGGTGCACCTGGAAGCTGTTCCAGTAATAGGTTTGACAGTGGGAGGTGCTTTGGAGAATTTCCAAGCCCATGGTCCTTTGCCACTAACGTCTCCAGGCAAGGTGGGATGTGGCAAACCAAGCTGATTCCAACAGCGTGACACTGGCAAATTGACTTTGAACTGTTTAAGATGGAAATTCAAAGCAGGACCTTGTGATTAGAAGCTGTTAGCCAGAGTTTCAGCTATTTTCAGGACTTTAATTGAAATTAAATATATCTGTCAGGGTGTAGGGAGATCCTCTGAGGCATCATCTTTCATTTTCTTCCAAATTTCTATATATTTTTAGCTTTGTTTTAAGAGACAATAAATAAAATAAATTGATAATCATACATCAACACTATAGAACAGCTATTTTGCCTTAAAGTCACCAATCGTAGTAGAGTTTATAAATAAATATGGATTGTAAATAGATAGTGTTTATTTGTAAAGAATAATAAATAAACATGTAAACTCCTAAAACTAGGGGGCAAGGAAGAGGAGAGTTATTCTAGTTTGGAAGAAGAGGATAAATAATTGACCACAAATTCTTGTTTCTTATATTTCAGGAAAGCTACAGATACATAATGCAGTAAAATACACATGTGCATCTATGTCACCCATATTCAAATTCAAAAACAGTATGAAAACCATACTACTTCTTGCATTTAGAAAGTGTGAGTCTCCTCAAACAAATGATAACTCCAGCATGCTAGAAATTTGGATGTTGGAAAAGAGTTCCTGAGTCATTGGTTATTCAGAATCCAAGTTGCAGTCCCTTTCAATTTTATTGGGGCTTGTTCTCTATTTTGAGGGGGAATGTTAAGTACAGAAAGGCTGAAATTCTTATTCCTTTAATCCTTTATTAATAATCTCTTGATTCTGTTTATTTGTGCATAGCTTGGAGAAACATCCTGAGATGCTATCCCTTACTGTGTTGTTACAGAGAGCACACAGAGGAAGTAAGGATTGTACTAATGCCCAAAAATATGTGCCTCTGCAGGTGAATGCCTTCTAGCATTTTAATTTATTGCCACATTTGTCTTGGTCTCATTCTACTTGAACATTTTTATCTGTATTACAAAATTTCTTTCTTGTCTTTGATACTTGTTTTCAATCAGAGCCCTCTGAACCAAATAATTTGTTGTTGTTGTTGTGTTGGTACATAACCTGATTTAGCTTGGCTCCTAGGAGTCATAGTGGATATTTTGTTGACCTTTCCTTCATTTTAAATTTTATTTTCTTATTTTTTCCTAGTCCCATTCCCCCCACCCCTTTCAGAGGGTTGTCAGAGATATATGTTCACAAAAGATTTGGCAGTGGCAATTCTATTTCAGGTTTTAAAACAGGTAATTACTCTTCTGAATTTACTTCTTTGAGCAGAAGAGGATGCATTGTACCCTGAAATGTTTTCACTTCGACAGCACTGCATTTGAAACTTAGACTTCTAGGATTACTGTTTGCCTAATTCATTTGTGCTTACTCTGATGTCTTCTGATGTATTTTGAGATATACAGTACGACCAGAAAGCAAAATTGGAAAGCAACAGGTCATAGTAATGATAAGACAGAGAAGAAAAGAGATTTAAAAAAAAAAATGGTTTCTCTAATCTGACAGAGAACCTGTTTGTGCTTTAAGGGTTCTGATCTAGAAAAGCACTGAAATAAGTATGTAACTATCAGTAAGTATAAAGTCTGAGCAGCTATGCCTACTAGCACTACACTACACTTGTGAAATTAGGAGAAATTTTAAAGAGCAGAAAAGAAAAAAGGGAAGAAAGACATTCCTACTTAAGCTGTCTCATACCACACTGGAATAGCAGTCTGAGTTAAAATGGTGTAAAAAAAAAAAAAGCATGAGCAGGAGTCAAAGTGGTATAAAATAAAAACATGGTTCATGTTTGCTGTGCATACGGTCTAAAGGAACAAAATACAAGTTTGTAGGACTTAGCTGAAAGTATTGTGCTTAAAATGTTTAACATTTATGAAAGTATATTCAAAATAATACAAACTAGGCAGCTGTGAAGAAGTGAAGAACACAAAACATGAGTTATTTGGAAATATATTAAGCACGGGGATATTTCAATTAGCACATAGACATATAAATACTGTCAGATAGTGGTTCAGCACAGAAAATCAATACATAACCTCTACTTCTGCAGGAATTAGTCTATGAAGGCAGTATCTGAACTTCTTTATGTCCTCCCTGGGTAATATATTAATATCCGCAAAATTTCATTTTGTGCAAAAATTTCACGAGTACCAAAATTTCAGTGTAAAAGTGACAATATACATTTCACCTCTGACTCAGATGTGCTTGGTGCACTTTCATCTAATCATTTCATAGCCCCTTCCACACAGAAGAAACTTTCTCTAAACATCTGCAAAATAAATGCTTTATGAAAACTCTCTCAAAAATTCCACCTTTTCATCAACAACAGTTTGGCTCCATGCTGAAGCCATGTCTAGAAGACTGACTAATACAGCCATATTGTTTCCATGTCTTCCCCATATGTGTGTCTCCAGCCATCTGTTGTCTCTTGGCTTGCATTGTGAAGTCCTTCAGAGAAGCGGGATTTTTCTTTGTGTTTGTACAGCACCCAGCAGAGAAAGGCCTTGGTCCTGGTGAGGGACCGTGAGTGATACAGTTAAATAACAGATAAGTTAAATTTGTAAATAAAATAAATTAAAAGTTTGGGTTAAGCTCCACTGTATGTAATTCAGTGTTCAGAAACAGGGGTTTCTGGTTTAAATGTCAGCATATGCTGTAGACTGTTCTGTGGCTGGCATAGAATATAAAAAAATTATGGGGGTGTCAACTAACATTCAGCTGTCAGAGATTCAAGATTATAAGGTTAAATCTCGTATTTAATTCTTAGATTAGAAAATGAAATAAATTCTCACAAAATGGAAAGAGTAACCACTGCTTTTTACTCTAGGGGAATTTGCTTAAAATTAAATGAGAAAGTAATTTATGCCTTGCATCTGAGTCTTGTTTGACTTGTAAACCACTACCGACATCCAAAAAGCATACTCTCTGTATAATTTATGAATAAGAATTTATGTACTGGTAAGACTCTCAGCAAGTCCCTGACTTCAGGATTTCCATGTATCAATCTAGTTTTTCCCATTATTTTCCTCTAAAAGTTTTGATACCTCATCAAAATTATTTTCTAATTTGCCCTGCCAATTTGCCAAGAGCTATGAGATGTCTCCTGAGTGCTCTTACTATGAATACTGAAAAAACTGAAAATGTGACTGGGAAAATTAATATAAGAGAAGTAGCTGTTAACTACAGGAAAAAACAAACAAGCAAGCAAAAAAACCCCACTCCACCTCTAGCTCAAGACATTGATAATGTGCAAATTTGTGTAGTCTGGAAGAGTATTCTGGGCAGTACCATTGCATGTTTATATCATGACGTTCTTTTTTCTCCACACTTCGCCGAACCAATCATTGACCGCCATCACAACAGACCCCAGGAAGACTGGGCTCTTCTGCCAACTCAGTTCTGTCACTGGCTGGTTTTTTTTTATGTTTTACATTTCAGCATTAGTGCTTAAATACCTTTAAATACACTTCTCTTTAAAGGTAATTTCTTTTCCACAGCACTTAGCATTTGGTAGTGCTGCCAAGTTAATTCTTATCCAGGATTCAGATATAAGATAAATGGAATTTTGCCATTCTGAGCATTCATGATTGAAATGCTTGGACATACATTGTTGTAAGCTTTGACAACAGAGTTTGCTTTTCCTTGACTTTCCTACATGGATGAAACAGACAGAAGTACAATTTTTCTTTCATTTCCTGAATAGTGAGACTGAAAACTAAATGATATTGTGAAAGAAAGGCATTACAGTTCTGATTTTCCGGGTTTGTATTCCCTGTTTTCCATACTTCTGTGTTAAGCTACATGTCATTTATTTGGGAGAAAATTTGTTTAAACTGATAAAAACAATTTTGAGAAAGAGTGGCTTCTTCCAAAACTGTATGTCATCAGACCTTGTAAGGGATGCCAAATTCCAGTGCCCTTACCCAGGTCTGCAAACCATATTGCAGCTTGTAAAGCCATGAGCTGTAAAAGGATGGGATTACAATGTCAAAACTGTAAAACTTTCTCTTCTTGACTATACTGACCCTTCCATTTATTCACAGCTGTTTCTCTGATGCAATAAAATTTGGTGAAAAACAGGGCATGGGAGAGGCATTGCTGATCTCATTATGAGCTCAGGAGAGAAGGAAGGATATAAAAAATTTATTTCCATAGCTGTCTTTGTAAAGGTGAGAAGATAGATGAAAGGAAGGGTAATAAAAACAGAAGAACAAGCTTTGGACAAATGGAGAGTACCAGAACTGTATAGACTGGGGAGGAAAATAGCAAAGAAATGTCAAAAAATTAATCATGAAAGAATTAGTTCTCATGGCAAAAGAAAAAAAAGGAGATGTAACAATGTAAGCAAAGTTCTCTATGTGGATAAGAAGAAAGACAAATATGAGAAACAAAAATGTAAGTCAAGTTTTCTGCAGACTCAGTCTTGCCCAAACCAGGAAAATAGTTAGAGATGTGTATATGAAGGCACTCAAATAGAATCTTGCTTTGACCAGGCACGTAAATCCCATCCTGCTTTATATTGTTAGTGTAATGTAAATCAATGTAGCATCACAAATAAACTACTTCCTTTTCATTCTCCTGTTCGGTTCCAGATGTTAATGGTTATCTGTAAGGCTCTACATCACCCACAAGGTTGAAGGTGTGTAATAGTTTTTTGAGAACCCTGGGACTGAATTTTCAGAAAGTATTAAGTTGTTTTTCTGCAAGATTGCATATGTAAATTTGCAGATGTTGGTCTCCCATGTCTGATGCAGTGATTCCTTAGTTTGATTTGCTGCTTGATTTGCTTCTCTTCCTCATAATGCAGCTCCCAATATTAGAAAATATTGAGCTTCATAGAACATGTTGTTTGGTAAATTGACACTGATATTGTATTTTGGTTGAATGAGTTGGAATTGTTGTTCGTGTGTTTCTGGTGCTTTGCGTGTCAGAACAGCTGAAAGGGCAGTTTCAGCTGAAAGGTGAAATCCAGGCCATACTGGATTTCTCCTGACTTACATTTGGCGTGTTTGAAGAATTTATAAGTCTCTGTTCATGCATAAGAGAGACTAAATCAGCCCTGCTATGGGTACACAAAATAAGAATGGTATCCAGGCTACTCATTTTGTTAGCACAATGAAAAGTTTGCACTTAGAGAAAAGTGCAGTGTATACTGCACTGAGAGCATCTGCACTATGCTGGCTGTAAATCAGTTGTTTCATCTAATATTGCTAAAAAATTTGATGTTCGAATACTGGAGAAAAGATCCTTTTTCCTGAGGAGCTTTGTGATTTTGCTGCTTACATGTACAGAGCAATCTTAGAAAGGTGCTGTGAAAAGATTAGTCTTAGAAATGTAGAGAAGAGACTTCTGCTTAAGCTGCTACTTGGAATAAGACAATCATTAGCATTGGGTCAGGTCAGTGACTTTGAATAGAAACTACCTCTTCTGTAAGTAACCTCTTCCAGTCCTGCGCTGCTCTTCTAATGAAGAATATTTTCCTAATGACCAATTTGAACCTTCCAAGGTTCAAATGTTTTGACCCATTTTTGGGCCATAGTGCCTTTCATATCATCTGTGAAGAGTTTGATTACCTCATCTTCGTCACTTCATGTAGTTGCAGGCTCCCAGTAGGTCCCCCTTGAGCTCCTCTCACCAAAATAAACACGAGCTGCTGCTTCAGCCTCTCTTCCAGACCTGTAGCCTTCATAGCAGCCCTGCACTGGGCCCTCTCCAGTTTCTCATTGTCCTTAAACTGCAGGCCCAAAACGTTATTAAATGAGGACTCACAAGCACTGAGTGGAGAGGGGTGTAATGACTTTCCTGGATCTGCTGACCACATTGCTCATAATGTAGCCCAGTGCAACTGTTTACATTAGTCATGATAAGAGAACTTCATTATAAACAGCTCAACAGCCACTGTAGCCTCTGAGCAGATCTGAAACAAAAGATTCCTTCCCTGTCTGCACTGGTGCATTGGGATTTTTCTCCTCAGGTGCAGAATTTTGCACTTATGGAAATTTCTAGAACAGAAACCTCAAAAAGGCTTCTCTTGCCTAGGCTTCCCATGTCTCGTGGTGTTTGTGAGTTGAAGTTCCAACAGTCAGCACAGCAGCCACACCTCCCAATTTTGTATCATCTGAAAATCTACTCAGTGTACATTCCGTCTTCTTATCTGGCCTGTTGATGAAGATACTGAGCAGTGTCTTCATAGCAGTCCATTTGTTACTGTGCTCATTTCCAAACATCAATTGGACATCGAGCTATTGACTCTGTTCTTTAAGCTTGGGATTCTGAACAATCCAGCCCGCCTACACTCCTTTCATTCAGCCCATACTTCATTATATTATAAGTGACGGTGCTTTTGAAAATAAGTGTTAAAAGCCTAACTAAAGTAAAAATCCATTGCATTCACTTTCTTCCCTTCATCTGCATGCCCAGTCATTTTATCATAGTGGGCAACCAGGCTGGTCAAGCATGATTTGCTCTTGGTAAATCCCTGTTGACTTTTCATGATTATTGTCTTGTCCTTTACATGTTGGAAATTGATTCCAAGAGGACATGCTCCACGATTTTTCCAAGGACTAAGGTGAGGCCAACCATTGTACAGTTCCTTAGATACTCCTCCTCACTCTTCTTTAGTATCTGTGTGAAACTAACCTTTCTGCAGTCATCAAGGATGTTCTGTAATAGCAGTGATTTTTCACAGGTGGTAGCCCGTGGTGTTGCAATCACCGTCAGTTTTTTCAGCAGCCATAAGTATATCCCGTGTGGTCCCATGTATTTGAACACACACTGCTACTTCAGGTATTCACTAACTTGTGCCCTTCCCCCCTCCATAGCCATTCCTCTTCTTCCCAAACAGGATATGCAGGGGTCTGGGAGTAGAGTTGGCCTAAAAAGTGAGACGCAAGTATGGATTCAAGTGCTGCAGCCTTTTCTGTATCATCTGTCATTGTCTTATCTCCCTCAGTAAGGAAGAGACCTACATTTTCCTTGAATCTCCTTTTGCTGCTCTACGTACTTGTAAAATTCCTTCTTGTTACCCCTTAATGTCCCCCATTAATTTTTGCTCCAGATGGGTTTTGTCCTTCCTAGTCTTGTTCCTGTGCCCAAACAATGGTTGTGTGCCTGTCCTCTGTTTTCCTGTCATTGTTTCCACACGTGCTCTCCATTTCCACCATTTCCACCCCCATATGTGCTTTTCCCATTTTAGTTCATTAAGAAGCTCCTTACTCAGCCAAGTGGACCTTCTGCCTACCTTGTCTGTATATGCTGATTCCTCATGTATTTCTGGATTAGGTCCCTGTTCTGTGGCAAAGTCCTCCCCCCCTAGGTTAGCAAGTCTGTTCACAAAGATATCTTCCCCATCTTTGCCAAGCAGACGTTCTCTAAGTTGTCTCTCCTCATCAAACTGGGTGCCACAAGTAAAATAGTTGAAGCCCAGCTAATACCACCAAGTCTCTAACCATATGTGGTCTCCCTGGTGCACCTGCTGCTCTCCAGGCTTTTCCCTTTTGCCATAGGATTGAAGAGAAACACTGCCAGGGTTCCTGTCCCCTTCACCCTTGCTCAGGAGCCCTACAATCACTTTTCAACTAAAATGGTTTCACGTCACCCTGTCTCTGGTGTACGCATGAAAGAAGTCAGAACATTAGGTGACCCCAAACAGTCTTTCACAACACCACAAACTAAGGTTCCATACAAGCAAGAAACCTCCCTAGCCGACAAGTCAGGCTGGAAGAGTCACCAGCCACACACTGTCACTCATCACTTTCCCTTAGTGGTGCTCTGATACAGTGTCCAACCTGAATTCTTCCTCTGGGGGAACTTGTTCTTCCCCTCTGCTGCCTGGGCCCTGCGCCAATGGGCAACCCTTCTGCTGCCAGAAGTCACAAGTTTACTGTTCCCTCCCTCTTAGAAGTGCATGTCTTCTTTCCACTGTATCTTGCCTCAGTTTCACCTTTCCTGTCTGTCGCATGAAGTTTTGTGCCTGGAAAGATCTTGTCAATCACCTGTCGGTCATCCCAATGCAGTAAAACACACCTGCCTCTTAAAACTGCTCACCTGCTGCTGGGGACCTAAAACAGAGCAAACCCCCCATCAGGGAGGTCACTCTCAAGAGTCTGCACAGAGGTCACAGCACTGCTCGTGACAGCAGAGGCAGGGGTTATGCCTTGTATCAAGTCATCACCGTTTGGGTGTTGTCTAATTGTGCAAAAAGCCCTGGGTCTCTTGTGTGTCAAGTGCCAGGTTAACTGTCTTGCCTCTTTGCACATCCCACTGCCAGCACTCCTTGGTGCCCTTCCCACGGGTGCCAGATAAGTCAGGAACTCCCAGTAAGTTCATTCAGCCTTGTGCAAGATTTCCCACTTGGAAAGGAGACCTCTTTCACTGTCTGTGATTCCCTGACCACAGCTTCCTCCTTTGTGCCTGCTGGGTCTGCTGAACCCTACTGCTCCCCATGCTGGATCCCAGTGAGCAGAAAGAATGGGGGATGTATTTTAATCAGCACTGCTCTCACTTGCCAAAAGAAGAGGAACTGTTGTATAATTGAAAAGGTCGCTTTCAGACTCTGTCTGAGTGGACTCAGCTGTCCAAAAGCATTTTAAGATCAATTTACTGCAGTTCTCACCTATGAATGAGAAAAAAAATAGTCTGGGAGAGCTGGAAATATTTGTTACAAGAAGTTAAATTTTCATATTCACCTGTAGGAGATAAACTGGGGTTCAATTACTGGCTAATGATTTTAGAATTTGATTGTGTTATTTTATGGTAGAATACTCAAATATTGTCACCTTTCCCTATCCTACAGCTGCACTTGCAGTGCCAGTTGCAGTTTAAAATTTATGGTAGATTATTTCTTGCAATCAATAGCTGTTTGTACTAGAAAAAGGTCCTCTGCAGGAACATCACTTGAATAGAAATGTCAATGCAGATATGCTTGTATAGGCTGTGACAGAACTGCAGACTTTGAATGAGGTCACTCAGCAACTCTAAACTGGCAAATAAAATCAATCCCTTTGAGGTCTAAGTGGTCAAAGTATGAGGATAAGAGTATGTTACATACTCTCACTCATAAGGTGAGAGTATGTAGCATAAAGAAATAACAGGGGAAAAATATTTCATATCTATTTAGATGTAAGGGAAAAGCGTGTAGGCAAAAAGTGATACAGCTATATCTTGCAAATGGTACAGTTACATTGCTTTTTGTTCATCAATTGCTTTTGGATATATGATATATTAGTGTGAAGTTTCCTTTACTTGTCTCTGACTTGGTTTCTGATGGAGATTAAGATCACATGTACCTTTAAATCAAGACTGACTCATTCTATTTATTCTTGCTGATCAGTTTTGGGGTTTTTTCATTTGAAAAGTAATTCACACTCTAATGCTCAGTGATGTCCATCAAACAAGACCGTTATAGAACTTCAAAGCTCCTAAGAAAAACAGGAGGCTAAAAAGTTACTTTGGCTTTCTCTGAGTATCTTCAACTCAATTGCATACTTAAACAAAAACCTGCTTAATACTGTTTGTGACTTAGCTTTGAAGGAATTTTTCCAAAGGAGTGGTGACCTTCCTCTGCAGTATGGTCTTCAAAGTCAAGATTGGATGGATTTGTAAACCAGCAAACAAAGGCATTCAAAGAGGAATTCTTAGCTGAGGTAGTTCCCATTGCTTAGACAGGGCATGTAGCTGGATCCTAATGCTTCTCCTGGGCCTTAAAATCAATTTTTTTTTAATTCCTATTTTAAATTACACTTGATGCATATTTTTTAAACATAACTTGATAATTTAGAGTAACTGCTTTATGGTATGCATGTTAAAAACAGTTTTCACCTAAATACCAAGTAAGATGCTGTCTGAAAATGAAGTCGGCTGTGCATAGAAGTGTAGGGATTAAATACAGATAGAGGATCGTGTTACAAAAATAAGTGTGCCAAAATATATGGCAGTAATGCATCTTGAGATGCAATATTAGGTCTCATGAAATATATGTCTTGAAATTCAAAAAAAAAGGTTTCAAAGGAATAACTGAGGAAATTACTCTGGCAGAAATTAGAATTTTTCTCATTTGGTGAGTTTTTTCAGTCATTGCTGTGGTACTGTGTTTGCACAAGCAAAACCAGGTAGCTAGCTTAAAAAAGGATTCTGAATAATTAACCTTTCTGAGGTCAATGTAGACAGATTTTTATTTAACTCTTTAAAAGGAAAAAAAGTAGTACTAATAAACACTGAAATATTAAAACCAAACACTATTTCCATGAAATGACAAAATTTTCCAAGAACAAAGGAATAGAAAAAGTTAAAAGAGGTCTAAGCATGTCAAGGATTAACTTACTACTTTTACTCTGCATGATAGAAATTCTGGGGGTTTTAATGCTAATAATCTCTTAATTGTAGGAGGAGGAATTAGAGGCCCAGATTTCATTCCTACAAGGACAGCTAAACGATTTGGAAGCCATGTGCAAATATTGTGCAAAGATGATGAACACGCATCTTGGTAAGTGCAGTACCTTGTATTAACCTGTAAATCTTTGCAAAGGCTCTTTCAATGTTTGTATTAGAACTAAAACAATATTTATGTAGTACAGTGCATATTATTTTATAAGCCATGATGAAGATTGAATTGATGTGCTCAGTTGTTCTATCAGATGCTGCCAGCCACTGTATCTTTATTCTGTCATACTTTTAAACTTGGGAGTAGGATAGCCACTGATGACATTAAGAAGAAGTAGAGGCACTTTAGCACAGATGCCTTCAATTTCTTGTATGTTAAGAGACTTGCTGGAGCTCAAACCAAGTGAACTTGCAGTTCAACAGCCCCACAGTAATACTTGATGTATCCAG
Source organism: Ifrita kowaldi (assembly GCA_013398055.1). NCBI lineage: Eukaryota > Metazoa > Chordata > Aves > Passeriformes > Cinclosomatidae > Ifrita > Ifrita kowaldi. The sequence goes on along the minus strand of VZRS01013315.1, from coordinate 429,779 downwards.
CAATAGTTGTTTACAATTCATATACTTTCATTAAATGTAACCTCTTCATAATCTGCGATTACCTTCGATATGTTAAAATGTGTTACTATAGGCTGGCTAGTTTACAGTATTTGTCTCAGACCAGAAGAAGTATAGTAAGATAAAAGTCAATACATTGGGAACAGAATCAGCAAATATTCCAGTCTAAAATTCTGCTTATATTGCCAAGAGAAATCAGAGAAGGTAAACAAAAAGCTTCACTCAGATCAAGTGTAAATACGTTTAACCAGGTTTTGATAAAAGTGGTATTTTTAAACTGTGTTGAACTGAACTCTAAACATTAGTATATTTAGTTATGTGAAAAAGCCCCATTGATGAGAAATCAGGGCAAAACTGCAATAATTTTAAGATTTATTTATGGCCTGCAATATCTGAGCAAAACGAATTAAAGTGGAATATTTCAGTGGGTAGAACTAAGCATGTGATATCTAAGTTTGCCAGGTCAGAAGGTTCAGATGTGAAAGCCATATTGTATTTGTATTTTCTTTTATGTGGGTGTTTTACTAGCCACTGTTATAAGCCTAGGAAAAGCTATAAATATTGTATTGCTTGAAAGTTGGGAATTACAGCCTTGAAAAGCCAAGTCTAAACCTCTAACCCCAAAAGCTTTAGTCTGATGTATTGTGTTGCTTTTGTGAAGGCACATGACTGATGATGAGATTAGAAGCAAGCAAGGGGATAAATTATTAGCTACTGAAATGATGGGGAAAAGATTGCTGTGTCAAGAAGAAAAGCTGAAGTTTCTTTCCTCTGGGAAAGAAGATGAGGAGTGTTTAGTAAGGGTATCAGTTTCAAGCATAAACATTTCACCAACTATAGCTGCGCCAGAGATCAGAATAAACCCAGACAAAGCTCCTTGAAGCAGTCTGCCTTTCAGCACTGGATTCATGAACTGAAAACATAAGATCTGTGATCATATCCAGATCTTTTTCCCTAATATATTGGAAACAAAAACGTGGAGGGCCAGTAGTTTCCCAGGAGCATTGTTTGTTACCCTCACAGGACAGGGAAAGCCATCCATTAGACAGCTTTGGCTGCGAGGTGTGCTGGGTGCATTGTGGCACCCCTGCAAAAGTCTCAGAGCCTGCCAGCCTAGTCTCTTCCATGTCTACTCCCTGTACTTCTTCACAGTATTCCTGCAGGTCTTGTCAACATCATGGACTATTAGCTTTGTAAATTCATCTTACACTGATGTGTTTATATCCTCTAGAGATTAACAGTTATGAGTGATAAACAGAGTACAAGAGAGACAGAGACACCCAACCTTCACAGCCTCTGCACTTGTCGCAAACTGATGAGTTTAGGTATCCCCAAATCAGCCAGCAGATGATCCACGTGAAGGCAGGAAAAAAACCCACCAGGATTCTTGCTGATATGCAAAATCCCATCTGACCTGAACTCTGTCCATGCATGCAGCACATGCCAGCAGGCTGTGCAAGAAAATGGATTCTCTGCGGCATCACAGAACATCCCCTAAGGATTATCTTCAGTGTCCATACACTTCTCAGGGCTTCAGAGAAGGGCAGCAAAATAAAACTCAGGAGCATATCTGGTCATTTCTGAAGGGAAAAGTTAGCAGGGGCTGCTACAGCACCTGATCTGATTCTCCCCCAGCTATCTGTTTACCCATGAAAATCGCTTTGTTTCAGAAACTGCAGAGCAGATGAGTTATATCATTCCTCTTGTAAACTGCCAGAACACTTAACTTCAAGGATATTACTTCTTCCTCTGGGGCTGAATTTTTCTGACTTCATCACCCAGCTTTTAGCTCATGTAGCATTTTTAATAGCAAAGTTGAAAACCCTCATTTAACCTACCTACATGCAGTGATAAAGTAATCTCTCAACACTGTCTTTGCTAAGTAGAACACTACGTTTCATTTTATGTGCCTTACTTTTCAGACCTGATCACTTTTGTGGTCTTCCTTTGAATTCTTCAGGATTTTCATATGTGTTTTCCAATGGGTTAATCGTATCAGGATATGTTGTTCCAGCACTGGGCCCAGAAAAGTAGTTACTTAGCATAGGGAAGGTCATCTCTCTACTCTCATGTGGCATTGCTCTTTTTAAACATTTTTGATGCAGCATCACATCAGTGCTCTTTGATACAGTGATAGTTTGAGGTGATAATATGTTATGACCTTTAAAATTTGGTGAATCACAGCTTTCTAAACAGAGGCATTTATCCTGTGGGTAAAATCAGGAAATGTTTATTTCCGCATGTGTTCCTTGTATTTGACGATATTAAAATTCACTTCTTGCCGTTTGGCTTTTTAGATGAATAATTCAGGTAACTCTGTGATGTATTCTGTTTTCTTCTACCCTTCTAACTGCAGACATAACTATCATACATTTAGTAGTTGTCTAAAATGTTGATAAAAACGTGGAGGAATATAAAAGTTGAGGAGCCTTACAGAACTAATTCTTTCAGCGAACACCCAACATTTTTATGAATTATGAATATGTCAGTCAAGCAGTCAGGCCTGCCTTTTAAATTTGATAAAATTTAAGCTGCTTGTTCTTAAAAACCTCCCTTTTTTTCGATTGATGTTGTAAACCTTTCTTTTCAGACATTATTACTCAACCAATATTCTTTTTCCTGTATGATGCATTGCATTTGCAGATCACTTTATAACAAAACAATATTAATTCAAGCTTATAAAAATGCATATCCAGTGATCATTTGCCACAAAATTATCACAATGTCAAACAATCACAGAATATTCTGCTTGTGGTTTATAGTGAGACAGTTGAGGATTTTTTGCCTGTCTTTTCTCAAGGTTCTTTCCCTTACAAGGAGGGTCCAGATGACAGGTGCAGTTACTTCATGACAGAGATGATGTGTGGTAGCTGAGAAATTATCAAAATAACCATGAAATTATCTATCCTGTTTTGAATATGAGGGATAGAATGGCAGTTTTTATTTTGTTCATATATTCAAAGATGCTTTCATTAAATGTTTATCTCCTTCTGTAAATAAACCCCACAGTCTACAACATGGCAACAACATAATTAACTGCTTGTAATATCAGGGCATGTTACCATAGGAATGAATGATGATTCTGAAATATTGCTACTTAGTGCTGTGGGTAGAAATTAGAAATAGGGATTTCATTATTGAAATGCAGAGAAGTTGTTCTGTGATCTTTGTCTCCGTCTTAGGGCTGTGTATTAGAAAGAGCTTTACTTTTCTTCTCTCTCTCCCGTAACCACTGAAGTACTGCTAAGGGGAAATTCCTTTTAACACCACCAAGGACAAATGTTGAAATTTAGGTAGGTAAAATGGCAATACAGGGAAACAGATTTTACTGCTGTTCCCACCTATTTTCACAAGCTTGTCATAGCTTTCAAAAAAAGAAAAAAATCCTGTGTTCAATTTTTCCATTACTGCAATGAAGATACATCCATACTTGTAAACCTGTCATGTGGCTTTGTTCACAAAATAAATGCAGATTACTCAGCTAATAGTGAAAAAGTATAGTTGCCATAGCTATCACTGCTCCAGCATCATCACAGATACATTTTACTGATGTTACTTTCTCACAAACACTGGCCTTTTTCAGGAAATAATATGTGTCACTGGTGACTTCAGAAATATGGTAATGTTCTTTAGCATTTTTCTTTCTGGGAGATACTCTACTGTTAGTGCACGTAAATTCCTCAAGGCTCAATGATGCAGAAAGCCGTAATACAATATTATTACCTGTCATAATGTTGCTTCTTTTTTGAAGAATTTTGATTGTTTCCTCCTTTCTTTCACTATGTGAAAATAAAAGCATCAAGCTAGCAAATGCATTCAGAATAAGATTTTTCCTGGTAACTGGTAAATGTGACATCTGTCTGATGTCTTATAGTAGATAATGAAAAATTTGTCTTAGAGACATGCACACAAACAGCACACAGAGTCCTATAGTATCTGCTGGAAGATTCCTCTCTTGTCCTTCACTTTGAACATGGGACTGAGTTTGAGGTGTTGGTTCAACATGATGTCAGTCTGGAGGGTCTCAAAGAACAGCACTTTGTTACGTCCCAGGCTCAAGCCAACCAAGCAGTGTTAAATGGCAGTTCAGGTGACACCAGCTGATGACACTGTCGTCTGACACCATCTGCTATTCTAATATCTTTAGGGTTTGAACCATGTCCGCACTGGCCCACAATTAAAGTGCAGCTTCTTAACAAAAAGTAAATTAAAGCCCTGGAGAAGTATCAGCCCTCCACAGGCAAGTACCAGTATGAGGGATTGTTGAGGTTCTTTATTAACTTGCCAGTTTTGTTCCAAAGCGAAAAGTGCTGAATTTCAAAGTGTTGTCTCTTTATATGGGACAGGAACCAATCCATCACCATTGTCTGAGACAGAAGAGCCTACCATTTGTTTCCAGAAGAGACATAGTTTCAGACCTCCAAGTGTGGGAAACTTTACCAAATAATTACACATGTAGCACAGGAAGTCCTTTTCATGAGGGGCAATTTAAAGGAACATTGGTTCAGTATTAACTTGCATATGGAGATCTTTATATAGAAACTATTTTTTTTTGATGGGCAATTTATCAGGTTATAAAAGTAGAGAAACTAAGGTCATTCCACACTTGCTTTGCTTAAGGGCAGCACTATGTAAATGCAGAAGGTTGCTTCCCCAGCTAGCTGAGATTCAGAAGCAATTTAGCTGCTTTCTCACTGCATAGAGCCTCAGCTAATAACCCCTGAGGATTCATACCAGCTCTGCAAAGGGTTAGCTCACAGGGTTCTGCACAACATCCTAGAAATATGTGCAAAGGTACCCAATTATACAGAGGAAACATAAGTCTGCCGTGGTTTTATTAACTTCACCTTCGTACTTAACTTGAACCAGCTGCCAGAGGGAGACTCAGGTGGGTCTCAGAAATATGTTGCTCAATATCCAGGTTTTTAAATCACTTCTTGTCTTGGAGGCAACATCACAAAAACCTCTGAGCTCTGACCCACATGTAGTAAGTTTATGCTTAAGCACCATGGCTTCACTAAGCCAAAGCCAATAAATCCTTCTCTGAGCTACCCGTAGGGGGCTGTTGGCTTTTCCTTATGGTGCATTTTCCAATTTCACTCCTGCTGTCTGTAATATGTTGCTATGTCCTTCACCAGTATTCCAGTACATCTCTCCCTCTCCATCGTGGATTATGGAAGGGATGTGGAAAAGTGAAGTTTTCATCTCCCATTCTTCTAAACACCACCAGCATCCTGCCGCTGAATGGCATGTCAGCTCTCAGCTTTCATAGGTAGCCTGTAAAAACTGTATGTATTTACAAAATGCCCAGAAGTTATGGCATCATGGTAACAAAACAAAATGAAAGCCAATCTTTTGAGAATTCTTTGAATGGAATCACAGGACATGTCCGTGCCACAAACATCAAGCAGTGTTGGCACTTGTAAGATCCACTAGCACTTCCTGACATGTCCCGGACAAATATTATTTGGAAGACTTACTAAAAACGTTTCAAAGCCACCTTCTCACTGTGATTATTTCAAATGCCATGAGCCAGGAAGAAAAAATATAAAAACAAATAAATAAAAACTTACAATATATAGTTGCTAGTATTATTTTAGTTGTGTGAAATAGCACCTTTAAAGGTTTAATTAGACCGATTTCATTCCTCCTCTTTTAACAGTCAGTGCAGTTGTTATAAGGATGCATTTTATTATAAGGATCATTTACAGTGGGGAAAGGAGAGGAGAAAGCTGATTTAATGCTCAATATTTAGGGACTGACATAATGGCCAATGTAGATCTGGACACAGTGCTTGTTAAATGTATGCAAGATAGTACTGAATTCTTGTTTTATGTGTCATGTGATGAGATGAAAGGTTATGACATTTTTGTAAGGATAAAAGGAAATGGAAATTATTTTGCTGCTCCATGCTGAAATGAAATACTTCAGCATTTATTGAGGCAGTAAATGCATTAAATGAGTTCTCTTATGCTTGGGACATAAATAAAATAATCTGTGGTTTATAAATCCAGTGTGATTAGAAATGCTATCAGTAAAAAAGGCCACATCAAACACAGGCCCATGAGTCTAAGGGGATTGCTGTATTTGGTTAGGAATAATGATGTAAGATAACCTGTAAAAACAGCCTATAAAGAAAGAATATTAGCAAATTTATTAAATCAAATGTAGGAATATTTACTGGGAAACAAATATTTGTTGTATAGCATAAGTCTATACAACAAATCTTTGTTGTATACTAAGTATGCAGACTTACTTTCAGACTATCACTTCTGGTAATTTTACAGATATATATATATATATAAAATAAAAGTGTAATTCTTCATGCCCCATGAATTTTAACCACCTTTTTGTCTCTTAAGGGTAGCTCTTAAGGTCAAAAACAACTGGTTCAACTCAGAGCCCACTTTCTTTCTAAAACAACTGTGCCAGTCCTGAAAGTCCAGCTGTGGTAGGCACCCACAGATGCTTTCATCCCAGTAGCCTGAGTGAAAAGGAGATTAAAATAATGAAGCTTACACAGTCCCTCATTACCTGATGAACAGCTTTCCCTGCAACTTTCAGTGAATTTCCATTGCTTCCTTCCTGCTGCTTGGTGAGCATCTCCCTCATCCTGAAGTACACTGGCAATCCACCTTTTCCTTTCCAGCATCTCTTAGGCAGTGGTTTCTCTTCCAATTCCAGCTTTAAGGGAATAAAACCTTAGCAGAAGCTAAATTGTTGTATGACTAAATTGTGACTTTCCCCATTATTTCCATAAATATACAGATGTATAATATATGTTAAGCAAAATCTGCTTACCATGTGTAAATTAGAATTCACAGCAAAGAGTCTAGCATGTCTTTGAGCAAGGGATGGACAAAATGGCTTCATGACCCTAACAATCTCCTTCTTTGTACATCTGCAATTCTGTGCCTTGCTATGAGTTGATGATTGGTAACTTTTTACTACATATTTCTCTGATGTCATGAGTATTACCACACTTTGAATATTGATAGTGTTGTTGCTCCACACAACACATGAGTCAGAAGTATAAATACATCACTCATATTCAACACTGTATAAATACGTCATTTATATTCAAATAAATGTTTTAGAGAATGCAGTGTTTCACAGATAATTTTGTACTTCAGATTTTTAGGATCTTTAAGTTCTTTAAGACTCAAATGTTGCTATGTGATGCTTTTAATATAATGTGTAATTGTTACTGTAAGTGTTGACATTCACAGTGAGACAGGTAAATGAAAGGCTATTTAGCAGTGTTGCCTTCATCAACACTTAAATCACAAACATTATTTTTTTAGAAGGGAATTTAACTCCTCTCATTTGCATTTTTAATGCTGAACGGAAAATGCAGTAGTTGGAAACATCCTGAGCTGCATTATTAAACAGCAATGTCACTATGTCATACAGCATAGTTTTTCTAGAAAGGCCACAAACCAGTGTTAAGGTCTAGAGTTCATTTTCCTGCTCAGTCAGACCTAGTACAGGTAGGAAAGCACTATTTGTTGTGAAAAGAGAGAAAGATTGATTATCAGAAGCTAATGTCCCAGTCTGTCCTTCCAGCTCCCTAATGTTCTTTAAAGGGCAGTCTTGCTATCACTAGTATATTGTGCAGGGAATGTTGGAAACATTTTGTGTAAACCCTGATTTCATAAAGACAATCATACAAAAGTACTGGAGTATGAGCCAGAGAGTTGGCTGTGCCTTGACATGTATGGGAACACTGGGATTTTTTGGCTTTCCTCTTTTGGGAAAATAAGGAGGTGTAGTAATACCCTCAATTCTCTCCTTCCTCCTGCCTGGGATGGAAGTGAGAAGGGACTTTTGCATTCTGAGTTTGAGCTCCCTTCTCAGTAGTGAAAAGCAAGGGTGAAAAAGTCGATTTAACATGACTCCGGCACTGTTGCTTGTTCACAAGTCATTGACGAGGAACTAGTAGTAGAAAAGCAGCATTTGTAATACAGCTTGCAGCTATTTCGAGTTAGCTCCCCTCAGCAGGAGTCATCTTCCTGGAAAGGCCCCACAGAGACCAGCTTAAAATAGAAATCATTAGGAGAGAGATGTGCTACACAAAGGCAGCAGTGCAGGAGAGAACAAAGAACCTCAGAGAACAAGGGCGTTAAAGTTATTCCCGTGTTCGGTTTTCTCCACATCCCTCTGATTTTATGTCAAGTCTGTTGTGTGCCTTCATCTGGCAGGGTGTTTGTCTCCCACCTCCTCAGTGGAAGGGAAGAGGTGCAGATCTGTCTTCTGGATGGATGGGCATGAAGAGATGCCTGAGGGGACCTTGTCTACAGCAGACAAGTTTTCCCATTCATTTAGTGCGGCTCTGGGTGGGTTTTTTGCAAAATCTGTATTGAATGCAAGCAAAATTTTCAGTGAAAGTTACTTTATTTAATAAGCCTCTAAAATAATTATGCCAAGCCTAACAGCTTTTCCACATTCAGGGAGAAAAATTTTGAATAGCCCCTTTCCGTGACCTGGGAACTTAGCAGTGACTGCTCACACCATCGTGCAATATGGAGCATTTCAATCTTCAGAGAGCATAATCTTTCTCTAATTTTCCTCCTAGAAGCTGCTGTGGATGTTTTCCCTCTTTTGTCACTCTAGAGAGGGTGATAGCATGTCTTCAGTTTAAAATTTAGCAATTAATTTAGGGGAAGGAAACAGAAATCTTGATTTGTTTAAGAATTACTTCTACAGTAAGTTTGCATGTGAAGTGATTCACAATTTGCCATAACTGTAAGAACAAGAAATAAAAAATATATTTCATCATAATATTTAGCTGTTTCGACTGTTGCTAACAAAATCACTACCTGCTACAGTGTTTCTCCATATTTTGTAGAAAAGAAGAACATGAATGCAATCATTTGCATGTTCCTGCTCTGTAGTTGTAGTTGGATTTAAAGTATATCAAGGCAGCTGTTCATGGTCTCACTCAGGAAGTAATTATTGATTTACTGATCTAGTATCTATCAAACTTAAATGAGTCTGCTCATTTAAGAATAAGTACCCCAAATTAATTCTAGTCCATTATATAAAAGGCATCCTTTGAGTTGCGAATCTGGTTTGAGGGCATCCATCGAAGTGGATGACGTTGCTGACTTCTGAAGAGAGCAACTGGTTTTACAGCTTGGGTATTTCTGAGGCTTAGTCAGGATCACAGTCAGGGTATGGCAGTTCATTTTGTGATAGTCAGATGTTTGTTAACACTATTTTGAAACAAATCCAGAGTCTTGTAATGGCTGTCTGGTATCTCATACATCTCACAGCAGTGCTCTGACTACTAGGTGAGAAGTTACAAAATTCACTTATTGTTTTCCTCTACTAAGAACTTCAATGAATAAAGAAATATTGTCTTTTTCTGCAGAAAACATTTGGCATCAGCTAAATGAAATCTTGAAAGAAAGGGGAAAAAAAAACCAAACAAAGCTGTCAGGAATATTTGACCTTAACCTTAGTTTTCTAGGTAACATAGGATTTTGATAACTTTTGAATAACAACAGCTATCCCAATAGATGGATATTTATAGCGTAGAATCAAACTGGACTCATTTTTTAATAATACAGAAATCACATAATCGATTTGTTTGATTCATTGTATCAGTGTGGTTTTTTTAAAGGTAGGAAGGTGTTTTCACTTCCAAATTGACATCTGCAGGGTTTTTTAAAGATAGTTACTTTTTTATTAAAAAAAAATAAAAACCAAAAAAACTGTGAGGTACTGATATAGAGCACCAGATAAGGAAAAAAATCAGTATGTGGCCAATTCATTCATATACATGAAGCACTTCTCTCAAAGTACAGTAACATCTCCTATGAAGGAAGAATAATTAAATTATACATCTCAGCTTAAAGTAAAAGTCCTTCAGCTGGGCAATATCACATCAAATATGCTTCCTAGCACTCTTGAAATAGTATCTTTTAAAGTATTTCTAGTTGCAAGGGTATCTTTTGAGATACAGAAAGGTAAAATAAGAGGCTTTTGTCTGCACTTGAGAGCTTGGTTTCCCTCTTCATCTCAGCAACTGACTGCCCTATGAGGTCCCCCCAGCAGTGGGAAAAGGCTTGGATGAGAGTCCCCCCCTGAGAGGATGCTGCACCCTGGCACAGCCATTCGCAGGAGAGGAGCTGCACAGCACATACCAAGTTTCTTGCCATCCCTCCTCTTCTTCCCACCTCTCCTTCCAGTCCTCATGGATTTCAAAGGGTGGTCCCAGCAGAAGGATGTGATCAAGGAGGCACTCATGCAAAATCACGTTGCCTGTATGCTTCTCTCATCTAAGGATTTTTTTTTTAATTCTTCTCTGCTGATTAGCCAGGGAAGAAGAATGAGCACTGGTAAATTTAGTTTCCACTTATTTGAAAGTTAAAAAACTTTGCATTCAAAAGAGATGAGAGCAGCAGATTAGAAGCCATATGCAGTTCAAGGACATATTCAAGAAAAGGATTCATTGCCAATTCCACAAGGAATTCCACCTTCCTTCTGTTTCATTGCACTAGAGAAGGACATCCCAATTTATTCCTTTATGTTTTAGTTGCTGCTTTCCTATCTTTTTGTTCCTAATCTCTTTTCCTCTGCAACTGATATTAAAATCTGGTGTTCATCTTGCTAAAGTAAATATGTGATTATACAAACATTTCTATTAATTTTTACTGCTGGGTAACTATCATATTTCATTCATAAGTTTTTAGAAATTTCTCAGTGTACTGGCTCTTCAAACATGGTTACAGCTGGATTTTGTAGTGATGATAGATTCTTTTCCACTTTTTTTAAATACTGACTTACAAAACATCTCTAAAGAGCAGTAATAATAGTAGAGTATTTCCACATCATGTGGAATACCTTTCAGCTTTTGTTTTGCTCTTGTTGTCCCAATTTTTTAGATTTCCTTCATTTAGTCTTCAGCAGGTTGGGGGTTTGTTTTGAATTATTTTCTTGGTCCATCTGCCTAGTCTGTATGCATACCTTAGTTTTTAATGTATGGTTTAATTTATGTGGGGGTCAAACACTATGGAATACTTTTCTTTCTAATACTGAGAAATGGAAAAGACAGTTGAATTCAGTGATTCAGCTGTGGTCCTGCATGGCTGTCCTACCTGTGAAGACTTTGGACTTCTGATGTTTCAAATTCTGAACCTTTAAAAGAAGGAGATCATGCATTCTTTGTTAAACAGTGGGAAAGAGAATGTAAGTTATTCTTTTATAGATAAATATTAATATATTTTACTTACCAAGTTGAGGGACTAGACAATTTAGATGTGAAGTAAAAAAAGCAAGTAATATGTTGAATTAATGATGGGTTTTCTCAATTCAAGATGCTACGTATTTGTGGAAAGGTCTGGTTTTTTATTATTTCTGGCCTTCATAATGCGATGTCTTTCTCATGTAAAATTTCTATTGGACATTGTTCAATTGTACAACAATCTGACAATTGTACATTGCTGCAGGACATTGCCTCTGTAGTGTAGTAAATAATGTGTGCTAAATAACGTGGGCATAGATCTCCTTGTTCAGGTAGGCTGCTTATGCAAAGCTGAGTGCCTTCACTGATGTTCTTGACCTTGATCACATCACCTTGACTTTTGTCAGCTATTGCCTTTCATGGCTCTAGCCTCTCTCATTCCTTCTACGTCTCAAATTGCTTTTTAGTAGTTCATCTAGTACTCAGGCATGGATCCTTTCTCTGCTTTGCCCTTCCCATTCTTCCTTTATACTCATTACCGATTTCTGGCCCCAACTCAGTTTCAAACTTGTGTTTATACACGGGTTTTAAATCTACCTCTTCACTTCTAATCTTTCTTCTTGTCCTGTCTCCCACATCTCATTATTTTGCTATTTATTCTGTAAACACAAAACTCAGACAAAATTACTCAGTGCTTTTACTTGAAACCTCATATTGTGTCAGAGTTGGCAGTGTCATCATATTCATCCTTGCCAGGGTTATCTGTTACAGCAGTTCTGGCTTTTCACTGATTTGGGCCCTGAACATGCAGGACGTTTCTAAAAACAAACAAATGCAATGCAGGTGTGGATTAATGGTACAAAGCTCTAATTGTGAAGTACCTAGGATACAGATTCTCATGAGCAGCAAAGCATTCTTCCCAAATGAGTGTCACTGAGGGATTTGGGCTCAGTCTGTGTATGTAAGACAGGAGTGGCACAAAGGAGTATCCTGTCATTTTCAGTTGACAGATACCATCTCATTCTGCCAATCTGTCACTAGGAATCTTTACTGTTTTCTTAAAGAGGAGGAAAGTAGGAGCTAGGAGGCCAGAGAATGATCTGACATAGTTTAAAGAGTCTGCAGAGTTGTTGGAGTTGTAGTTTCTCTGGACTTCTCTTTCTCTTCTTCTGTGTTGGACTGTAGCATTGCGTGGGGTTGTCTTCCTGCAAACACTCTAAGCCAGGGTAGTGAAATGCATCCTTGACTGTGTGGGTGTGGAAGGCAAGAGTCTCCTGAAGTGTTGCTACTGCACTGCTCCTTCTGTCAAAATTTTGCTCAGCCCTGGGTCTTTTACCTAAAAAAAGAGATTGGAAAGGGAATGAAACTTTTTATAGTCCTTCTATAAAGAAGAATATTCTAGCATCTGCAGTGGCCATGGGACCAAGATGAAGATTGCTGTGTGTCTACTTAAACCTTTCTGTGAGATGCAGCAGATTTGTCTAACTGTTTTTGAATGCTTTCCAAAGCATTTTCAAGTTTAAAACTGTATGTAACAGAGAGGCTGGTGTGGTCTTCTAGGGGCCAGTAGTAGCCTGAGTCCCTTGGTACACAGGGCAACAGAAGTCCTGCAGGAGCAGAGCGTTGCTGGAAGCTTCCTGGCAGCAGTGCCAGGCTCAGGCTGGCCTCACCTCTGCAGCTAATAAGGTTGTCAGTCTCTAGGTTTGGATATGCAATTGTGTTTGCAGCTCAAACAGAAGTCTGTTTTGAAAGCATCAGTCAGTGGTAAGTAACAGCACATTAGAGTTTATTTAGGATGTTTTCTCTCTTTACCTTTCTTTTCTTTTGATGTAACAGGAAATATTCAGGAAGTCATTTTGCAAGAGCGCTTGGAAAAAGAAGATGAAATTCTGGTTTCCTTGGCTGGTTTGAAGCAGGTATTACTATTGCTTAGCTTAACCTTCTTGTGCCCTTCAGAGCTATTAATCCTTTCTCTTGTTTTCTCCTATTTTATTCTTTTTGTATACTGCTGTTTTGTCCTCTTGTGGCTGTTTTACTAGTGCATCAAACCTTGTGGTGTACTTTTATTTGTACCAATAAAACTCAGCTATGAAGAGTTCAAACGACTTGCACAGTATTTGCTGCTGTGGAAGTTTTGGAGGCCTCAAATCAAAACTAAAGAAGTGCAACACCAAGTGCTGGACTTAAGCCATGATATCATTTGTCTTAATGCAAAATGTACTTGCTAGACAATAACTATGCCTGTGTCCCCATTATTTCATTGTGACAACACTTGAGCGTCATTGAATTAAAGGAAAAAATACTACATACATAAAATGAGAATGCTGCTGAGCATCTGTAGCTCTGCCCTCTGCTTCCTCAAAATACATTTTATGAGGAACAATGTGACATATGTTAAACCTATAATGAGGCAGGGAATAATCTTAACAGTTTTATTCTCTTTAGATTTCCTGGATAGTTGTTCTCCAGACTCTAATAAAACCACATTCCACTGTTATTTATATCTTTTACCAGTATAGGTATGAATACTGACCTGCTTCCTATCTTTTGAAAGCAAATAGTTTGGGGAAATGGTGTATGAAAGCAATCTGCACAGAGCTTTAGAAAATGTAGAATTCCTCCCAATTTTTAACTTACATCCTTTCCCCTCCTATTCAACAACAGATCAAGGATATCCTGAAAGGTTCATTGCGTTTCAACCAGAGCCAGCTGGAAGCTGAAGAAAATGAGCAAATCACTATTGCTGATGATCATTACTGTTCCAATAATCAGAACAAGGGGGCAGGTGATGTTCTAAAGGGACCTGTCATGACAAAGCAACAGTTCATCTCAGGACAACAGGTAAAATAAAAACATCTCAAGCAGGCCATTGGTGGCCTTCCATATTTTGGAGACTTCCTCTAGCGTGTCCAGACATTACGTGGGACACACCAGCATTCCTGGTCCATATGGAGAGTGGGTTAAAAGCGTATCTCTAGCTACTGTCCTACTCTGATCAATTATTTTTATTGTAGCCTTATGCTCCACACACAGATATTTAAGTCTTAGTGTTAGGCAGTGTTTGGGGGGAGTTTTTCACACTGTTGAATCAAAGAATCACAGATTAATTTCCTACCAAAAAATGTAAAAGCTGCAGGTAAATGTTCCCATACCAAATGTTCCCACATGATTATTCTCATTGTCCGTGTCCTCCAGGATCCCATTATGTAAGAGCTGATTAACTGCATTGCAGTGCATTCATGGCCAGTGCCAAAAAGGAAATAGCAAGGAGGTTGCTTTTACCTTCTGCTTCATTGTATTGACTTTCTCCTTGAATCAGTAAACAGTATTTTCACATACAAAGCATACAGTCATAGGACAAGTTCATAGACAAAGCGCCCTCTCTGTCTAAGACTCAGTCCAACCCAAACGTGATCTTAAAAATAAGTACTTTTGTGTCTGCTCATTTCTATGTTGGAGTTCTGTTAAGTCTGCCAGGCCACTGCTGATACTCATACTCATAAATCTGGCAGCACTATCACCTCGAAGTCTACCGGAGTCTGCAGTCAGTTTACTTTTGACAAGTTTACTTAGGAACTACAGAAAATATTTATTCATTTTCAAATAACGACTCTGGGTCATTTTGATTTATTGCACATGATCGGCCTGAGTTAGAACACTCTATGTTAAAAAACATATTTTAATTGTCTTTCGGTATTAGAGGCAATACCAAGATTTTTTTTTTTATACTCAGTAATGGCAAAGAGCAAAGCTTTGCTAGAAAGTTTTCCTTGCTTGCTTAGGTGTTGTCATTACAATCACTACTTTCTGCCGTAATAAAGCCATAGGTTAAACTGATACAGCATATTGGACTGTTCATATAATGGCCTCCTATTTTTGCCCTTGATCTCCTAGCATTTTATATGAAATACCTTTGGTTTTCTTCCCAAAATGGCAAATAATGTTTTTTTGATGATTTTTCACTTGTAGAAACTAGAAGGTAGAATGCCATATAACACAGTAACAAGCTCTGTGGGTGGGTGTGAGTGTGGGTGTGGGTGGGTGGGTGTGTGCAGACCCTCCTGATGCTGGAGAAGCCCTTACTCAGAGGCTGGTCTAAACCGTGTATCATGGAGGTGCTGGGACTCTTCGAGTATTGAGGGTGGAGCTGGTGAAGCCTGATCGGCACAGATTTCTCTCCAGTGGAAATTTTCAGTGTGTAGTCAGGGTGTATCCATGCAGCCCCAGGAACTGAGTGGCATCCACGGGTCCCACAGTTTCAAGGCTGCTCGTAAGTCAACTGTGAGCAGTGTGAGTAGAGGCTGTACAAGCTGAGCTGCTGCAGGGCATTAGTGAGGCATCTGCACTGTCGAGGTGCAGTACATTCATATGGATTAGCCTCCTCTCCTCTTATCTTCTGGAAATTCCAATTATGATAATGAGCAGCAGCCCTTTTGACAGAAAGAAAAAGATTAGCATTAGAAATGGCAGTCCGGGAGGGCTGTTAGTATCCCTAGTTAGTTAATTAGGGATAGTTTGTCTGTCTAACTGCCCCCTAGTTAGTCTGTGCTGTTTCCGCGCCCCTCGTCTTTAACCACCGTGCTTAAAATCAAACAAAAGGAGGAGAACTTTGGACCCCTTTTAATGAAACACAGGAAAATAAAACTGCGGAATAATGGACTGTGATATTAAACTGTTAATTGATGGGGTCAGTTGTTGGCCCAAACCAGGCCACGACCCAGGCTTTTGGCTCTGCTGAAGAAAATGGGCTGTGCTGGTGCCCTGGGTCATGCTGGGATTACTTACTGAGAGCTGCAGGGGGATTTAAAAACAACCACTTCTAAACCATTTAATGTATTTCTTGCTAAATAAATTTCTACTATATTTGCATTTTCTGTGACATTGGTAATGTTTTTAATTTTATTTGGTGTTATTTGTACTGTAGAGATTGTTCTTTGCTGGAGTTACAGGGATATTTTCTAGGACAGCTGGAACAGTTACAGGTGTAGCTATTCTGTAATTGAGATTAAAATCTGGTCTTTTGCTCTTGGTTGTTATATAAATTATTTATCATCTCCTCTTTTTTTTAAAGTGCTCTTCCTCTTTTTTGCCTCAAAATCCCTTTCTGCAAAATGAGGATAAGGATATAGTCCTTCTTTAGAAAGGAAAGCTGCAAAATTAAAAATGCAAAAAAAATTAAGATAAAGGCTAGAAGAAATCAAGCACTTTTTTGGAATGTTTGGCTTTGGTAGCAGCATGCAGTTGACAAGCAGAAGGCTTCTGTTGCTAAATAATGAATGATAATTAACACATTATCTTGCCTTTATGTCTGTTCAAAGAAGGAGGCAAAATGAGCTGCTATTCTTCTAAGCTTTCTTGAATTGTATCCTTGCAGTTAGTTTTAACTCATTCACAGTGTGAAGGCAAATGAAATAAGCCTGGTCCTAGTAGCTGATATTCATCAGGAAAAATTGTTTGGAGAAGCCATATGGCAACGGGCGTAAGGTTGTTAACTTTCAAAGCTACTGGAAGTATAATTCTGTCATTTTTCATTTATTCAGTAGTGGCAGCAGATGGGAGAAAACATGCTTCACGTCAGCATGAGTTTCCTGAAACAGAAACAGGCAAAAGAAGAAGGAAGGAGGTATTTTACCTCTGGAAATATCAGTTCCAAAATACCAGTGTATGCTAGGGACAGGCAAACATTGACAGGAAGCCCTTTTATAGCATTTTGCAGTCAGTATCTCTGCTTTGCTGTTTCTCTTTTACTTCAGTGAGCTATAGGTCTCCTTAACCAAACCAAAAAGTGTGGGTAGCATGAAAAGTAATGTTGGGAAGCTCAACAGTAACAACAGGAAATTGGGATGAGTAGTTTTCTTTCCTTTATTAAAGGGCAGGATGCTTTTTTAACTGCACTAGAACACATTCTTGAAAGCAGAATTTAGGAAATTGGGGAGTGCCAGAGACAAAAATACTGATCTTGCTGGGCAAGTGTTTCACTAAGTGAGATCTCTGTCACCCTACGCAAGGTGGAGGTGTGAGGGCTGTGAGGACTGAAATAAAGGATTCTTGATAGCTTGGAATAATAAAGTGTGTAATTTTGAAAAATGAGAGCTGAGAGCATTTGCATTCCCTGAGAGCTTTTAAATAGAAGTGTGGAAAGAGGCCAGGTGCATTATGTGGCAGTGGCTGTTTAGAGGAATGTATATTTCTGTTGTACAGGGTGAGGGGGTGGGAACAAAGTGCTGGAATTTTGACTATGGCATAATAGCTCCCAAAAAAGTATCAATACAAGCTGGAGGATTAGGGATTGAGAGCAGCCCTGCCTGAGAAGGATTTAGAAATACTGGTGGATGGGAGGCTGGACATGTCCCAAATGTGCACTCAAGCCCAGAAATCCAACTGTACCCTGGGCTGCATCCAAAGCAGCATGGCCAGCAGATCAAGGGAGGTGATTCTGTCCCTCTGCTCCCCTCTCATGAGGCCCACCTGGAGCACTGCATCCAGCTCTGGGGTCCCCAGCACAGGAAGGACGTGGGCCTGTTGGAGCAAGTCCAGAGCAGCATCACAAAGATGATCAGAGGGCTGGAGCACCTCTCCTATGAAGACAGGCTGAGAGAGTTGGGGATTTTCAGCCTGGAGAAGAGAAGGCTCCAGGGAGACCTTACTGTGGCCATTCAGTACTGAAAGGGGGCTTAAAAGAGAGATGGGGACAAATTTCTTAGCAGGGCCTGTTGCAATAGGACAAGGGGCAATGGTTTTGAACTAAGAGAGGGTTGATCTAGACTAGATATAAGGAAGAAATTTTATGATGAAGATGGTGTGAGACACTGGAACAGGTTTCCCAGAGACGTGGTGGATGCCCCATCCCTGGAAACATTGATGGTCAGGTTGTACAGGGCTCTCAGCAACCTGGTCTAGTTGAAGATGTCCATGTGCCTCACTGTGGGAGTCAGACTATGTGACCTTTAAAGGTCCTTCCAACCCGAGCTGTTCTGTGATTCTGTGTTGATGGAGCAGAGCCGCAGTTGTGTGCTGCCTGTGTCCTCAGCCCCCTGGAGATGGCAGCTGACTCACTGACAGCTCATGAAGGCAGCATTTCAAACAGACAAGATGAAAGCAGAAGGCTAATTAATAACAAATGATGTCTCAGCTCAGAAGTGTTTAAACAGTGAAGTGTACCTCCTTGTAGGATAGATCTGTGTGGTTTTAACTACATGGAAACTGCTTGAAGTTTTTGACATTTGAACTGCTCTGGTTCTGTGGATCAGGAGGTTTGGACACCAGTTTTGATAACACTCAGCAAAGGATAGTGGTTGATCTTTCTAAAACCAATCTGATGTGTTTTGTATGAATTTTATTAAGTCTTCTGTGAAAAGTCAGTATCAAAAATAATAGATGTCAATTTCTATCAGTGTGACTACTGTCTTACACGGGGACAGGTAAAATTTTAACCAGTGCTCTGGACTCAAGATACTTCCATTTGAATTATGAAGTATTAAAATGAGTTCATTACAAAACAGAGTATTATATGTTATTAAACCTGTAGTAATATTAATTATATAATATTATTATGCCTTCATACTTGTAGATAACACACTAAAATTATAAATTATTAAAACAGGATATTTCAATATTTATTAGAAAGGGAGATATTTGAATCCTTATTCAGATGAATTTGGGCACAATTCTGTATTTGAATGTATTTTCCCATTCAGCTGATATTTATCTTGATTGTGACTTTTAACAATTTGTAATGACTATGTAAATGACAACCAAAGACTTCCAGCTCCCTCATTTCATCTTACAATCGTTCTTAATCACAGGTGGGTTTTGCTTCCTGAGCTTCTCCACAGTATCAGAACATTCTGATCTATAAACCGCAATCAAAGCAAGAAAATAATTTTCAGCTGTAAGAATAAATTTTGCAAAATAAGTTTTGCTGGAGGCCACGGGTACTGTAACTCCAGTTGTGGCTTGCTGATGCTTGTGGTGACCTCCATACTCCAATTTTATATACCATGCTGTAGATTCACCTTTATCTCATTCAGATTATTCCTGTTCTTCTTTTCTGTAACTCTTTCCTTTTTTTTCCATAATACCTATAATCTCTCTTCACCCCAGAAAGAATTTACTTCTTTTTTTTTTTTAGAAGAGTCACAGCTGAAGGGCTTGTGTTGCCACAAGTGTGAACATACACATTTCCCTCTACTTCTTCTCCTTTTTCTCAGTCTTGCATTAGTGTAATCAAATATATTGGTTTCGGCATCACGCCACTTCAGGATGCTTGTACCTACAAGCTGTTTGGCAGGTTGCATTATTACTCTGAAAAAAACCTGTGTGAAAGCAACCAAGAAAGCAGTCATGTTCTTGCCAGAGGAACGTAGAGCTAGACAGGAGGTGAATGCAGCTCTTGCAGAAGGAAACGAAGTGTTGTCCATTTGGGTTGCAACCAAGCTAAAAGCCTGCCAGTTGTCAACAAGTGAGAAATCCCACTCCACTGTGTATGGCAATCTTCCTTTCTAATTACATACAGCTCTGACTGGAAAAGCTGGGATTCTGGATGTGGCTAGTATAATGGAATATAAGATTGAGACTTCACAGAGTTTTCTGATGCACTGATGCGTGGTCTTGAGCCACTACTGTGCTCAGGTACACACATTTCCCAAGGTCTAACCCATCAGAAGTGGGATTCCTAGACCCTCATTTTCTGGAAGAGTTAGGAAATAGTCAACGACACTAACCCTGGAAGCTCTGGGAGTCCTAATTTTTTGAATCCAAACTGGTGCACACTGAATCAGGTCTATGTGTGGTTCAGATTTCCCAAGTAATTACTGAAAATCTTCACAGCTGTAATGTATGTGTTTGGTGCTTGGCTGCTGTGGTCACTACATGGATGCACTATGATGGTGAGACATGTAAGACTGTTATACCAAAAAATGTATTTTTAGAGTGTTACATTTTATGCTTTTTTAAATTAGCTCAGTTGGTCAGAGCATAGTGCTAATAATGCCAAGGCTGTGGGTTTGATCCCTGTATGGGTCATTCACTTAAGAGCTGGGCTCGATGATCCTCATGGGTCCCTTCCGGCTCAGAAAATTCTGTGATTCTGTGAAATAACAAATTATGTCATCCAAAGTTAATATCCACTTTATTTTTCACTTTATTTGGTCATTGCCACTTTTGGATAATAATTACTCCTTTGTCCCATTCCCTTATCCCTGACATGCTTCATGAGCCTTGTTATGTGGTAACTCTGGTACTCACTTTAAGTCCTTTTTGTGCCATTGTTTCACAGACTACAACTGATTCAAGCACCAGTGAGAGCAAGAGTGCTGATGATTATATTATGGTTTCCAAAGAAGAGGAAAGAAGTAAAAGTGCTGCCCCAGAGCCGGCACAATCACTTCAGGCACCCAAGGAGGCAGCAGTGAAGCCAGAAGCTCCATCTCGTTCTTCTTTGATATTCTCTGACCCTCTGATGGGTTCCATTTCAGCCTCCTCCAGCAACCTGAGCTCCAGCCCTGATGACGACAGTAGTAATAACAGCAAAGATTCTGACTTTGCTATTGTCAGCCCACTGGACATCTAAAGAAACAGGTTGGGAGAGTTTGGGAAATCAGTCATTACAACTCAGCTCAAATTTCTGTGATTCCATGGGCTGGATAGTTCTTTGGATTACAAAGACAGAAAATAGATAAAGGTAACCCATTTTGGCTGCCAAAAGCCTAAATTAAAATAAAAAGGCAAACAAACAAACAAAACCAACATAAATTTGCTACTTTTAAAGAACAATATATACATTTTAATAACTGCCTTAAATAAAGACCCAGTAAAACCCAGTTCTAATATACAGTTATTCTTAATGATGCTGTTACCGTACTTAGGAGCTTTGTTACTATAGAACTGTTGCTTTCCCAAAAGATAGAATAGTATGTGCTAGGTACCATAATGGAAATGTGTAGATACTTGGCATCAGACCTGAAACAGCAAAGACAAGCTTGATTTAATATTGTCCTTTTACGAAATATGCTTGACTGGGTTTTCTGAGTAGGAAAGGGTACTGTTTCTTCAGAGATTGTGATTAGAGAAGTAGGGAATGAGTATCAAAAAGATTAAAAGCATCATCCTGGTAGGAAGTTTGTTCTCCCTTGAGGCATCCTAATTTCTTCATTTTCATCTGGCAATAGCCTGAGGTGTGTTCAAGGCAGAGATTTGTGTAGTTGTTCCTCAGTGCTTACAGGAGACTATGTGACAAACTCCTTGAGAATGGGGACCTATACAGCAGAGCCTTACTTGCCTTTGTCTGCTTTTTCCCCTTGAGGGTTCCCAGTTCACCTCTTTCCCTCTTTGTCTACTTTTACTTCCCCTGGTATGATTTTTTTAATTTTACTCTGACTACCACAGTTAAAACAGTACGTGCAAGGGAAATAACAGTGTTTCATAGTGTAGACCTGAGCTGGTTGAACTAAAGCTAGCTCAAGTATGATAACTTACCAGGGAAGGTTGCAAAGTGAAATGAAATGTTCATAATTAAAAGCACTTTATGTCTCATTGCTATTATCTTCTATAGACTCTGTTTACATATATTCCTGTATGATTTCCATATTTCTAATCAAGAGAAACATAATGGTGCAGCAGCGTTAACCAACAGAAAGTTTCTAATTAACTCTATAACTTGTTCTTCTGTGGAAAAGTGTATTTCTTTCCCATCAAGTACATAGTACATTTAATAACAGCTTTTTTCAAGTTTGTGAGTGGGGTTTTTTTGTACTCTCTGATCCCTATGACCTCTGTTGGAATTCACAAAATGAAACTGGTGGTGAGTAGACTGCTCCTCTTGCAGGACCTACACAGAGTTAGCTTGAGGAAGGAATGTTAGTATGTCACTCTGTCACAGCAGCAAAAAAAAAGCATTATTTGCTTTTAAGATGCATATACATTATACCATGCAACAACTTCATATTTGCATGGCAAAGCTTGTGTTTGTTCAAAGTTATGAAATTGTTGTTATTTGCTGCTTAGCCTGTAACTGTAAATGAAGTACCGTATCCCAAAGATGAGGTGACATGTAATTTGCTGATCTTAGATTTTACAAGGTCTGTGTCAGTGACTGAACTGAAGAGTTAATTGTCATGTAATTACGTGGTAGCTGCCATCCTTACATGTTCAAAAGCCACCATGTAGTTCTTCAGAGATTATTTGTGCCTTGTAAAATGTTAAATACTAGAATGTTATGAGCAGGCATAGCATCACACCTCTCTGCAACAGAGTGATGCGAACAGTCAGATGACTATTTTGATGAAAGATCTTAAACGCATAACATTTTGGAGAGGTGTTTATTTTGGTTTAATTTTAAGCTTCGTAAAAAATCACTTTGGAATTAGTGTGCATGCCTGTCTCTGGGTTTCTTTTATTACCCTGAGTTTGCATAAATGCCAGGGGATTATGTGGCTGTTGATTTATTTAGGTCTTTCAAGCTTTTCTAGCCTTAACCTATTCAGCAAGGCTTGTGGCACCACCAACAAAGGGGAATCTGTTCAAGAAGTACCTGTGGAAAGAGGAAAGAAATATTCTGGGGACAGAGAGAAAAGTTTTATATTGTGTGATACATAAACCTTCGAAGATTCCAGTAGTTTGGCAGGAGAAAATGTTTTTACTTCTTTTTTATTTTTTTTAAGCTTCAGTCTTTTGATTTCTGTTCTAGTGGGTTGTTTCAGGGATCACGTTGCTATTTTCTTGAACAGTCTCATTGCCAATGAAAGAGTGTGATTTGTACAGGTTTTTTATTTTTGTAAATTAGTTGTATCTTTAATATTGCATATTTTAAAGCAGTAGTAAAAGTATATAAAGATCTGGGGAGTTTCTGAGAAGAATCAGTGAATACCGATGAGCTGAATGTGTATCATGCCATGGGATTATGATAAAAATCTTCAAAAGCAGAGAGATGATTATACAAATGAGATCAGAGTAACTCCAGTAAATGAATCTGCTTTGGTTGTACCATGTCCTTCCACATCTCAAATATATTGTCTCTGATGATCATAGTGCAGAGATAGTTGAAAGTATTTTAGTATATTCATTAAGTTAGAAACCTGTAAATTAGATAAAATGTCAAATCATCACCCTGTTTTGCGTTACATTAAGAATATACTGAAAGAGAAATTGTCATTTAAAATACAAGATTATTGTTTTTCTCTAGAACTGACCTGCTCATAATGTTCATGGATAAAAATAATCAGATAGAAAAATTATAAGCATTGCAAATTGCTGATGAAAACTAATGCAGCATTAAGATTGCTGATCTGAGACTGTTGTACTGTATCTCACATCTGTAATTTATTACTTTAAAGTCTCTTGCATGTCATGTCAGTTGTATGTACTGCAGAAAGGCAGTATCATATCTTGACTGGGTATTGATTTAGTCGTGGAGCTTTGTATCTTTACTCTGGAAGAACATCTAGCCCGCTTTATTAAAGAAAGAATTAACAAACTTTCTGGGCTGTGCTTGTGCTGTTTTCTCAAAAAAGAGGGAAAGCTCTTTGTCTAGAATACTGGAAGTACCATTTCTGAGAACTAGGACGATTAAAACTTTAAAGCTATCTATATAAGCACAAAGTTTTATTAATACTTCAATCATATTTTATATATGTGATCCAGGGAATAAAACTGCATGTCATTTATCTCAACTGAACAATACAGAATATCTCCTGTTTTACCATATTTCTTGTATCTGAAAATAATGAACCAGAATTTAATGTGACATAACTTTTCTACAATTTCATGAAGCTCAGTATAGTATCATCATTGTGTCTCAATAACAGTGCCAGTATCTGTACAGTACATTTCTGAATCTCTATACTTTAATTCACACTCTTAACTCTTTCCCATGATTCTGCAGTATGTTCTCATTAAATGGCATTGAGACAACTATTTAAAAGATCACATTTCAGATTTAAGGTGTACTTGTGCCTGGCATTTACAGTGTTGTCTGTTCAAATACAATCCTAACATGAACAGATTTTCAAATTCTTGGTGTCAACCCTTAAATAATACTTTTGATTTTGTGCTGCATGTGTTGGTCTTGAATGAATGATTTTAAGGGTTTACTAGACTGAAAAGGTGCAATTTCATAAAATAAACTTCATTTGGCTACGGAATAGTAATTACACTGTCTTGTAATCTGTGCTGTTCTTTTGAGAGTGATTATCTACAGTCTCTGCATTAATGTTTCCTGTGTCCCCCAATCTGCTAGACTCTGGCTTTGGTAGTTAGCTAAATTTAGAGATGAAAGAGCATGAAAAAAGATCATTAGAGAAACAGCAACTTGAAGCGTGCACACAGGCAACTTGTTTGCCTGCTTCTCACAACTTGTGTAACCACTGAAATGGTAAGGGGGGTTTTAGATATGTGGGAGGATCCTGCAAGAGGCAAAGTGCATGACCCGAGAAAACAGACAATGAGCTGGAGGGGATGCAGCTTGAGACACTAAAACTATGGGTTCTTTAGGGCAGGAACCATCTTTTTCTCTGATTTTGTACAACACAAACACTGTCAAAATTAGGGTAACAATAACAATAATATACTCATTATTTCACCACGTTTTGCTCTTTCAAACAGCGAGCTAGGTTTAATCCAGTAACAGTAACTCAGCTGATAGCAGCAGTGTTGGAGCAGCGGAATGTGGTCCCACACTGCTGAAATAAGTGCAGATGGGGAGCAGTAGTTTAAATAAATAAATTAAAACCAAAGAAACCTCACATCAGAAACAGGACTATAATGTTGCCAAATGCAAAAAGCTGGATTTCTTTCCACTTATATATGAAGTGTAAGAAGTATTTTCTAAACTGTGCTTCAGGTAGCACTTGTGTACCTTGTTTGACTACGTCAGGTAGGTTTGTGCAAACCTATCTTTGTTTTTAACTTGTAAAAGCCTGGCTGATGCCAGGATGTGGGAAGCATTAAAATACATCAGCTGCAGAGACAGGACATTGTGGTTCCATTTTCTATGAATGGTAAGAATTTGATCCTTCAAATCCCACTGATTTAACACTTTCCCTGTCTGCCATGGTGACAACATGAAAAACCCTGTGAACATTTCCAGAGACTTGATGGGAACTCCACTGCTTAAGTCAGCACATGCAGTTGCAGAGCTTTGAGCTGAGAAAGTTTTCACAGCTTTGCCTTTGACTGTGAGCTTTCGGGACTGTAGCAAGACAAGGTTTGTCTGAATTTTTAACTCATACAAAGCATTTGAAGGTATTACAAATTATCATGTCAGTATTTGAGACCTTTTGGAATATAAATGCTACATAGTTTTGAGATGGAAGAATAGTTGTCAAAATATCTTGACTGCCCACCTGCTGTGTTAATTGAATTCAGCGGATGGGGAATATAGCAGCATTTCCAGAGCATCATTAAACTGCTCTTTAAAATATGAGTATATCAAGCAAACAGATATTAAAAGGCAGATTGTCAGAGATGTCATATAGCTTGCTGGATAATATATATCTCTCTGCCATAGTCAGGAATATGCATCATTTCTATCCACAAATGGGGGGGGCTTGCAACATGCTGAAACACGTGGCAGAAAATGTAAATGAATGTGAGCCTGTTCATAAAAACGTTTTTAAAGCTTCAGGGATTAAAATACACCAAAATGCTTTTTAAAATATAAAATAAATACACACCAAACTTATTTAGGCTTGCAAAGATTATCAGATCTCAAAAAAGTTTCATTTAGTTTAGAAAAGTTCAATGGACCTCCAGCCTCCAGGTGATAGCACAGGGTGACTTACAGAAGCACCTACAGGAGTTTGGGACTGCAGTGAACTTCTTATGCTTCAGACTTGTAACTTCAAATTCTGGAGAAAATTAATTCCAGGATGTAAGCAATGAATTGCACATGTTTACTAAGTTGCAAAGAAGTCATGCTGGGGGAATTCCTCAGCAGACCCTCTTTCCAAACTTCCTTTGTTCTCATTTCCCACAGTCAAGCCCATCTGACAGTTTTGTGGTACTCATAAAAATTTCAGCTGTTTAATCTTCTTGAATAACTGAATTCTCAGTCACTGTGATCAAAGTTAGCTGTTCATCATCTCAGGGCTCCAATACCCTACGCCTGCAGCCTGGCCACGAGCCCAACCAGTGTGCTGCTTGTTCTCGTGTAAAATCTGAAATCTTATGAAAATCTCACAATACTTCTACAGCAGGAGGTATCCATATTCAGTCCTCGTGACTTCCCTGTGGTAAACTTTATTGTAAGTCTTATTGCCTAATATTTTCTCTAGCCATACTTCCATTGTAATCCTTACAATCAAGAAAAAGATGGAAGAAAACCTTGGCTTCATTCAAAAATACTTTGCTTTTTCTTTCTTCCCTCTACTGGTAAAGTCTCTTTGCTGAGAATTTTTGGTTCTGTTTCTTGTAAAACAGCCTATGTGTATTTATACTGCTTGTGAGGTAAAGTTCTGATATGTGTTGTCTTTAAAAATGCTGAAACAAAACACTGATTTCTCCAAACTTTTTCCCATACTAAATGGGGCTTGAGTTAAGCATCAACTTTAAAAAAACTATGAATGGGAATAGTGTCTATTTTGAATTTCTAAAAAACAACATGTTTTAGTAAACACATTGGAGGGCAAATAACGTACTCTACCAATCTATGCCATTTTCTTTTTAAAAAAAACATTTAATTCACTGTTCCCCCTGGTGACACCATGGGGAGGGAGAACTCTGCTTGGGGCAGGGTGCTCCTGGGCACAGGGGAAGGTGGCCCATGGTTGTGCTTGGAGGAAATGCAGGACACCCAAGGCCATGCCACACCGGTGTGTGTCCCCATGTCTGGAGCAAGGGAACACTCATCCTTGTGCAGGGGCCACAGGCTGCAGTGTTGCTGGACAGATGTGGGATCAGAAGATGAAAATTGGTGTGTTTTACCTTCCATGGAGCTTTAAGCTTCAGAGGAAATAAAAATGGGAAAGCAATTGCAAGCGTCATTAACTGTGCTGGCATTGCAGTCACTGAAATGTGCTTTCCTCAGTGTTTTCTTTCTGTGGGATGCAAATTTTGCATTGTAGAGAGGCTTATAAAGAGAAAATAAAAATCTCCTTTTTCATGTTCTGACACTTCGCTGTATGTGAATATTATGGGTTTATAAAGAGATGTTATTATTGGTGTATGTCCACATAGAGATTGCAACAACTTCTCTCCTGCTCTCTCCTCCATGTATCAGACATTTTGAAGTAAGCAAAAGAAAAGAGAGAGAGAAAAAGCATCTTTAAAATTATTGTAATTTAAGTGCTGAGTTTTTACATGATAGTATTAGTATGTTTGGTAGCCTGCACTGAGTAGTTAGACATGTTAAGACATGTTGGAGAGAGAAAAAGTGTCTGCCATTTTTTGTCTACATGAGCATTGTGTGTTTTGCCTGTGCTTATTAAGGTGCATCTGGCCTTACTGGAGGAAGTTATGTGATGAATATATATTCTGCAGAATTTTTTTTTTAAAGAAAGAAAATCAGTACTTGCTTTTGCACATAAAATTTATTGTTTTCTAAAATCTTTCATTCTCTGAGAATACATTTTTGTGGTGCTTCTATAAGATATGTCAAGAGTTTAGTTTTCTTTCTCACCATCCTCTGTCTTTTTTCTGCACCCTGGCATGTACACAACCTGCAGAACCATCTCATTTCCCCATCTCTGCCTTCCCCAGGTTGGGATTTATGAGAGATGCAGTTGCAAGTCATTTGGGCAAAACTGCACCGAGAGATATGAGGGTACAATACAAATTGCAGCCTGACCCAAATTAGCAAGTCACACCTTGCCAGGAAACATTTATTGATTCTTTGACCTTGCAAAGCCACAAGCACACCAAAGATCTCAGGCTGTTGAGTCTGGCCTCTTGTGAGGAGGAAGCATTCGTAGGCAGCAATCTGCATGATAGAGCAGCGTACCATTATCTGTGAATAACTGTATCCTTTACCTTCAGAACCAGAAAACATGGGTCTAAGTTTCAGCAAGTTTATAAAATGCACAGCAAAGACCTCAAGCACAGAGAAGCAGCCCAAAATTCTCACATTTCGTAAGCCCATCAATGCACAAGTGGATGCTGACATGATCAAGATAAAGACGGGCGCTGGGGGCTGGTGATAAAAATATGAACTCCAGTTTCTCCTGCAAAATGCTGATGAGACCAAATAGAAGCACCAGGCAGGAGCAAGGTGAGTTCAACAAAATGTGAAGTTCTACCCCCTTCCTTTGAAAAGAAACTGTAAAAGTTTCAAGTATACTGTTTTGGTATTCTGTAAAAGAAAGTCACCTTCTGGTTCAAAATTATTTCAGTTGGAAACTTTACATGATCTTTTACAGAAAGTACAAAAAGTGAAATATATACAAAACTTTTTGAACTAATATGTTTCAATTTATGGTGTTTTAAAATTCCTTCATCAAGTCACTGATTTTTGGATGGATGGGAGCTTATCTTTAATAATAAATAAAGTCTACATCAGGCAGGTGGGCCTGTGCTGCAGGATCCTCCTTGGGAACAGAGCCAGGCAAGTTTAAAACAGCGAGACACTTAAAACAGAAAGTGGGGCTTTGCAGCTTACACTCAAAGCCAGGACTGGCATTTTATGGTACTGGCTGCTGGAGGTAGGTGCTGACCTGAACACCTCACTCCTCTAGGAGAGCAGCACATACACTGTCAGGGACAGGTCATACACTGAGGCTGATGGAGCTATCTGTCTGTCTGTCTGTTGTCTCTGTACATGTGTGGCCGTCTGTCTGTCTGGCAGACTGGGATGCTGTATCAATATCAAAACCATTAGCTGTGTGATTAGCATTCACCATATTTTGGATGAAATAATGGTAGGTTAACCCAAGGTTGTAGCAGTGTGCTGGGCAATCTTCTCTCTAACCATATCACACTTGCAGAGCCACCATGGGGACAGGTAAATCCCCATTTCCAGAGCCTGCAGTGCAGACCGAGCCTGCAGTGCAGACCCAGCCTGCTTGGATCAGATCACGCTGGGTGTAAATCAGCAGGCTTTAAACGATGCCCACTGCCACAGCAGCTTATTCAGATCAAGATACGTTTCCTTTTTATCCAGCATCTGCTGGCCTAGATAACCATGTGCATCAAAGGTTAATCACAGGGTTCAGGGTGGCACTGCAAGCCAGCAAGTCAAGGTAATGCAAATGGTCTCCAGAAACAAAGGCACCACGGGGAAATTTTTATTTAATTTTGGTAAGAGGATCTGTTTGAGAGTTTTAGAGAGAATAACAGAGGACTAAGCTTATTGAGAGCATTTTGTTTATCAACTACATTGCTGCACTGGTAACTTGGGTAACCTGGGTGCCGGGGAGAGCCTCCTCCTCTTCCTGCTCCATCAAAGTAGCTCTATGCCAGCACTTGTTCATCTCTGCTGATGGTGTGTGTCCTTCTGCTGTAAGTCACCCATAAGAAATGGTCCTTGTCCTATCCAGGGTCACTGGAAATGCTCACTGCAGACACAGCCCCTAAGTACCCCTTGGTCTTCAAAGATACCAGACACTGATTGCACTTGGACTCGTGGGTCTGGTTGGTTGTGCGTAGAACATCCGTGTAGAAAGCGTTCTTACACTTCCACCTCTGCTGGGAGCAGCTCACCACAGACCTTCCACGGCAGCACCTGCTGCAGCTGCTGATGCTGCTAAATCACGTAGCAAAACCCAGCGAGGGCGGCAGCAGCTGACACTTCTTGGAAGTCCTTGCCTCAGTTCAGGGAAAGTCTCAAAGAGGAATCACAGGCCACCCAGAGCCTCTGCGCTGGGGTGGGAACGGGACACTCGCCAGCAGCCCAGCGCTGAGCACTAGCAGTGTATGGACAGCAGCCCCTGGCCCTTGCCCACTTCTTCAGAGCTGCATTGATTTTGGGGGCTGCATGGGGCCCTTGGCACCCAGCCTGTGGCACACTCTGTGCCAGACATCCTCCCCATGCTCTGCTCCCCAGCCCCTCAGCATCATCTATTGCTGTTCTGGGGCTGCTGTGGAGGTAGTGGCAAGTTTGCAAAGGCTTTTGGTGTGAGTGGGCACTGAGCCTCATACAGGCTGGTGTAGCCTAATTTTCATACATCCATATGTCCTCCAGTTTGGCTACATCTGGGGAGAAAGGTTTCCCTTTTGGTTGTAATTGGCTTCCTGCTGAAAATCTTTGCAGAGCTGTTCTTGGGACTTGGACTCATCGGGGGGCAGAGGGGGGCTCTTGGTGTTCTTCACTTTTTCAGAGAAGGAAAAGTGTTGGGGGTTATTTTCTTTCTTTTGTGCATAGACCTTCCTCCTGAGGATGAGCAATGAGCACACTGCCTCTCCAGTGCTGCTCTGTGCCACGAGTGGTGATCACAAGCCTCCAACATGCCACTGAGTATGTTCCAGAGGGAGCAAGTGGTACCACCAGTGATGATGGGAGAAGTCTGTACCTGAGCAGGTACAGCCATGGCCCTCGCCCATCCCGTGTACACCTGGAACCCAGGCTCTGCCACAGCCTGTGTCAGCAGGGAGCTGCACAGCACAGCCTCCAAGCTTCCCTGTGAACCAGGCTCTTCAATTAGCAGAGCGTGAAGAACCCCATCACCAGAGGTCCTCTGCCACACAGTGTGTGGGCCAGACAATGCCCTGTGGACTGCCAGTGCCCCACAGCAGAATGAATCTGCACTGACCTGAATCAGCATTAAAAATAGATCCCGAGATACAGGACTGGGGAGAGCGGAAAGGCAAAGCATGAGCTCATTGCTGCTGCTGACTTTTTCATTTGAATAGATTTTCTTAAACAGTAAAGAAGCAGCTAACATCTGGTTAGACTTTTGTTATGGAGTCCATGTTTTAGCACCATAATTACTGTTGCATTCAGAGTTTTCCTGAATTCCCTTATTTTACATCTCATACAGCTTAATGAAAGTGGCTAAGAGATTTAGCTGAAAATGCTTGTGCAATATTGATTAGGAGGATAATTTTAGGAATGTTTGGTAACTGGAACACATTTTCTATTTCATTAAAAGAACTTCTTTTTCTAAAAAGTATCTTGTGATTTTGTGACCTACCTTCTCAGCTAAAGATTAAAGATTATTTTTTCCAAGTAAAGGTGTGGAATAGTAAAAGAAACTAACTGTACCATGATAATAATGAGGGGAGGCTGTGAGAGCAGTGTGAAGGCTGTTGAATCTAGTTGCCTTGAAACAGATTTACAAACAGCTCCAAGAATAAATTTGAGCACACATGAATAACAAGTGCATTAGTCACATTAGGGCTTAATGAAGTGTTTATGAAAAGCAGCCTTGTAGCACTGTCCTTCAGAAGTAATTCACTAAGATGGGTCTGATAACATGTTCTGGATTTAATTTGTCCAATGTTTAGGTCACTTAGGAAGGGAGACAAGGATAGGACACCCAACATTGTTTCAGTGTTAACAATCAATTGGAGAAAGTTAGAAATTGTCCTGGAGCATCTGTGCTTTATCAGATTCAACTTTACATGCCATAAATTCATAGACACCATTGAAGTCGAGAGTAGAGCCTACGCTGAGCTCTGACTTTCACAGAACTCTTGGTAGGAACAGGGCAAGAAATGGGGACTTGAAGAGAGATTCAGGTCATAACAGGGGCTTCCAATCGCTTCCCATTTAATTGCCTCAATGCAAGGCAATTGCCTCAATGCAAGGCCTTTTCTGCCCCACCTTGGACTCTTGCCCATTCTCTTTTTCTTTTGTAGATGACCTGTGACTAGGGAGTCTGAGATTCTAATGCTGCCATCTCTGCTATAATCTCTACGGTCATTATGGAAACAGGGAACTTGCTGTGCTCCCACCCCAGCTGCACCAAGTTCCACCAGTACCCAAGGGTCATACAGAGAACTGAGGAGTCAAATGCTTCTACTTTGCTGTTGGAGAAAACCGATGTGACAACTCATCAGCAAGCCAGATGTCTGAACTCACGGAGTAGCAGAGCTGCACCAAGCAGGAGCAGGAGCTGGTTTGTCTTTGGTTTTGGTTTCCTTGTGACCCCATGAAATCTGCAAGGGTAGAATGGGCTCTGCATAGGATGCTGAGGTGGGACCAGAGTCAGTATCTCTATGAATTAGCTGCCTGAATACCACTGAAGTGGATATTTGGATTTAATAGCTGAAGTGTTTTGCTGCTTCTGAAAATACTGCCAGCTGCTTTAAAGTGTTGTCTGAGCTGTTCTGTATGCCCTTTTCCAAGCTCTGGAGAGTGTAGTTATAGCTCTTCCCTAATATTGCATAAAGAATACATGAAAAATGGTATCCTCTGCTGCTGAGGTAATGGGAAGACCCTGCTTTACTTCAGATTGATAGTTGGAGTGGGTTTATTGATTACAGCATTTCTGAGGACTATAAACTTAGAAAAGAAAGAAAAGTAGTTGGCTGCAGAGGTTAAGTCTAAAGGTACTGTAGATATATCATTCGTGTCACATACTTGTTTGTATTAATGCTGCAAAGAAAAAGCTGCAATGGCCTGGATGCTGAGAGGATAATGGCTCTGCTCTGGCTTGATTTTCTATGGAATTCAAGATTAAGGCCACGTTTGAAGAATAGCTTGGATCAAATAGGTACATGCAACAGAAGTAATCGGATGAGACTGTGTTTGCTACACTGAAAGGAAGTTGCTGCCCCAACAAATTATTCTGTGACTTCAATAACTCTCAGGGCATGGAAATATTGACTGATAGATGCGTGACTTCTCCTGAATTATCACTTGCCTATGTGTACTAATGTAGAAAATACAGACAGTCCCTATTCTTTGCCAATGACTGGAAAAATAATTGATGCTCTAGGTTACCTTTAAGGTTTTCACCAATAAAGGCTGGACCAACTTTATGCTTTCATTAAGGAATAAATCCAGCACAGACAAAAAAGGGTGTTGGATACATCAGCCTCTGCACTGTTACGTGCCAATTTAGCCAATATCATGTAGTGCAATCTCTCTGCAGCATGAGAAAATAAAAAAATTTAAAGCAGGCTCTTTTCCTCAGAGTCTTTCACAAAGTACATTTCCAGATCCTTGCTATTCAACCTATTCCGCAAAGAGGAAGAAGTAATTCCGTGTGTATGTGTGGTTTATTATTTCAGGGTGTTTATTATTTTTACATAAAATTGCTGAACTTTATTTGAATTCACTAGTTCATTTACTTTGTGGGAGAGGAAGTCTCCTGGAAAAAAAAAATTAGTTGTAGAAGCTGTGGAGGGCAAATATGGTATGCTTCATGTTTGAATCTGGAAACCAAGACTTCTCCTTTTAGAAAGTCTGGGAAAGAGTACCAGTGAACTCTTACACATGGGATGACTTTAAATAATCTTTCTACATCTGGGAAGCTCCAATATTAACAGAGGACCTAGTATCTTTGGGGAGCATAAGCAAGCCTTTATGGAAGGATGAAGGAGTTTTGGACAAGGACAACCTGTCCAAGATCAAAAACCAATGCACTCCCAATTGGTTCGAAACATTTTGGCAGTTGCTGTATTTTAACTTGTTCCCTTTGTATGTAATAAAAACCTTCATTAAAACAACAAATAACTAGATTGTAATGTTTATCTAGCCTTAAATAAGATATTACCATCATGGTAATTGAAAGGCACCATGGTCATAGAGAGGACTGTTCCTTAAGTTTTGCTTTAAAAAGCAAACCCCTCAGTGTGCCTTTGGTCCAGTAAGCTTTAGGAAGCAAAGAACTTACTGTGAGATGCTGACGTTTCCAAACTAGTCTTTTATAATGATCTTCCTCCGTATCTGAACATCTTAGGGAGTGAGATCCCTAATGGACCTCCCAACCTCCATCTTACCTGTCTTCTTACAGTAAAAGACAGAACTTGGCACAGGGCACAAATATGTCCTGTGTTGGGACTGATTCACACTTCTTTTGGGGAGTGGGAGGGATGGGAAGAGACCTTTTATGGTGGAGAGGAATATTACTGGCATTGCTAAAGCAGTTCTTGGAGAAAAGAGTTGTGTAAGAGAGCTGTGTCCAAGAGCATCACTGGAAAACATTCCCTGAGGATTAGGGCCAGAGTCTACCTCACCCTTAGATATCTGTTTTGGAGCTGCAAACTATAAAAATGGAATGACAGTTAACATGCTCGTTCCCCCGATTCTTTTCTTCTACTTTTTCATTGTTTTTATTGTTATTATTGTCTCTTCCAAAATACCCAGTGTGATTACTAAGGGTATGAAGCCCTTGCCTTGCAGATCCATATGATAAATAACATAGATCAGGGTACTTTCAGTGGAGAAAAAATCACCTGCTCACAATGTCCTTCAGGAAGTGGGGAGACGTCGTTCTTGCGTGTTATCTTACTGTATTTCCTGTGAGGCTCAGCATGTTGGTTGGAGTAAACAAGGGTACACCCAGATGAGTGCTGCAGGTTGTTGTGAGTCAAAATAGCAGGTAGTTCACGTTATTTGTGTACAAAGTTTCGGTTCCTTAATAGCACAGCAGATCTTGAAACTAGGCTTACAGACTTCTGTGGCATGTGGGAAGAATGCATGTTTCTCTAGGAAAGGTTCCTTAAGAAAATACAGATCTTCATGCTTTGATTATAAATTCTGTACATTGAATAATTTATGTTAACCAGGATTCTCAAATAAAACCAGTGAAAATGCAAATAATGCTTCTTCCTTTTTATGAGAAAGCTTCTAAGAGCATATAAATATTTTGTTAGAAGCTCCATTTCAGCTAGCAGACCTCCAGAAATTAGGGCACTGAGCTGTAAACTTCACATCCTGTTTTTTCCTTAATACCATCTGGGGAAAATAATGGAATCTAGGCTTTACTATCTTTCCACAGATCATACACAAGCAAAAAGGCTATCACTTGCTTTGTTGTGCTGAGACTGTCACCATTCATGTGAAGCCTGAACCTCGGGTTAATCTGTGAACCATGATGGCTTTATTTTCAAAGCAGCAAGCTTAACTTAAAAGCTCTGTGTGACTTGCAGTTCTGGCTGCCTGAGGCTGCTCTGGTCTCTAGGTCTCCTTGCAGTGGCCATATCTCATCCAACTCCTCACCAAAAGGTGCTACATTAACTCACTGCCTTGGCAGGAGAAACAGAGATGGGAAACTGACTCCAGACTTTTTTTCTTCCCAGGCATTGCAGCAGCATCTATACCACTGGATTTTTTTTTTTTTTTTTTAGATCATTTGTAAATCTTGTGTGTTTTATTGACAAGTAAGGATATTTCATCTAGATTCTCCTCAAATTACTAACACACAGCAGCCGAGGAGCTGCATTTCACAGCCTCTGTGATACAGTCGTTGCAGCACTGCCACAGGAAGAGGGACCCTTAAGTCTCTTTTTGCCACAAAGGATTTAGATGTTATGCAGAGGAAACAGCAATCTTGTCCATTTTGTTACCTAATTCTGCACCCTTCGAAAAGAAAAAAAACTTCTGGGTCTTTTAAAAATGCAGCAATGTGATAGTTCATGATCTCCATCTCGGTCTGTGTTTTCTGGAGCCTCCCAGTTGATTATTGCTAAGGACTTGAGTCTTCTTTCTTACATTTAATGTAACAGGAATAATATTAATGGGGTTTGGGTGTTTGTTTGCTCATTAAGCAGTCAGCAGGAGCTCACTTAATGGAGCACAAACTCACAGTTATTACATTATCACTTAATTATTCAGCCCTGACATCGCTGCATCTTCACAGCAGGCACCCTGACAACTTGAAAAGGGGTGTGTTTCACTTCAGCCTTGTGCATCTTGATGAAAATAGGGTAACAGGAGTGGTTGGAGGCAGCTCCGTGCCACACTGATCCTGCCTTACTGCATATAGCCTTTAAAGCAAACCAGGCCCTCACTGCAGAGTACAAGCCCCAGGAAGTTATTCTGAAATAGGGCAGCTACAGGGAAGAGTAATCAGTGGAAAGGAGCTGCCAGTAAAAATGTCA
This sequence comes from Ifrita kowaldi, assembly GCA_013398055.1. Classification (NCBI taxonomy): domain Eukaryota; kingdom Metazoa; phylum Chordata; class Aves; order Passeriformes; family Cinclosomatidae; genus Ifrita; species Ifrita kowaldi. The sequence continues at coordinate 393,658 of VZRS01013315.1, read as the reverse complement.
CATTGCTGTAAAACTGTGCCTGCTGAGATATTTTTAGGTTATTTAATAGAGAGGAAGGGAGGGATGGATGCTTTTGCAGTGGTAAAAAGTGTTCACCTTAATTTCCTGAAATCTCAATTCTTTAGTTAATCCACAGGTGAAACAAATTTAGCACCATGAAGCTGCTGTTTCTCTGTGAGTTAATTTCTGGTGCAGACTTCCCTCTAGTCCTTGGGGAGTTAATTGTTTCTTGTGTCTTTCCCAAATAAAACCTTGTCAAATGGCCAGGCAATACAAGCCAGATTATCCCACCTCTCCACAAAGCTGTGCTACAGGGGATGCTGTAGAGTTTTTGTTCTCATGGTGAAGTTTTAATCACTCTTTCAAACTTGCAGCACAGCAAAGGCCAGATGTCAGGCAGTGTAAGGTCTCAGCTGAGTCTCTTTGTACAGCAGCTACATTGCCAAAGTCAGTCATTGTTCAGGTGGCAAAATTGGGGTGAGTCAACGGTGTTCAGCTTTGCAAGGCCACGCACTAGCTCACTACAGAAAATGTGGAAAAGCAGCAAGGAAAAGAGGCAGAAATACTCTGCTCAAGGGCCTGTGGGGTTTTTTCATTGTTCTGTACAGAAGAATATGTTCTCTTAGTGCTTTCTCAGGGGAAAAGAAAAATCTCTTTGGGCAGAATTGTCTCTAGCAGAAATGATTGGCAGACTCACACAGAAGCACATTCCTGCAGATAAGTGATTGCTTCTTATATAAGGGAGCAGCTTTTGCAGGAAGTCCTGAATGCACAACTCTCAAACATCTTGTATTCAGTGTTGAGAATACATGACACAGGAATTTGCATTCACCACAGTGAGAGACCTGTGAAGTTTCTGGCAATGACTTTATAGATTATATTTGTTGCTGTGTCACTCTGAGATTTGGAGGTGATTTTAAAGGGTGATGTGTAAAGGCAGAAATGGTTTTGTTCCACTGATGTTATAATATGGTGCCTACCTTTGTGTTGAGTCTACGGATCAGGGTCTGAGAATTTGCAGCCACAGAGGGATCTCTTCAATCCATTCCCTTCTTTAGTTAACTTTGTTGTTTTCTTTTCATTGTTAGCGGGACAACACAAAGGTCATTACAGTTGGTAAAATCCTTAAAGCCTTGGTTTGTTTTGCTGAAATTACTCATTTTCTGTTGTCAGCAAATTGCCTGAGGAAAGGAAGCTAAGAATGTCAGGGGGAAATACAGATGACCTACGGGTAACATGTGAGGCTTGAGGAAGTGGGTCCACAATGACTTGTGGAATATTGAATATTACAGAAGAGTGATCCCATACCTGTAGATATGGTTGGAACTCTGCCTACTGAAGAGGTTACTGCCTGGTATGATTTCACTGAGTTTTTTGGATCTTCGGGGTGTTTTGAGTAGACTTTAGGAATCGTTTGAGTGTCTTGCTACATGGAAGGCACACATGGGAGGTACATCAGATGGCTGATATATTACTGCATAGTCTGCATATTACTTCTGTGGAAAGCTCATGGAATTTTCATGAGGAAATTGTCCTCTGTATGCAACACAGGAAAGGCAGCAGGTCTGGCAGAAACTGGGCAGCAGGAGCCCTAAAGTCTGGTGCATGCAGATGGTGGGGTTATGAACCCCACAGGAGTTTTCTTCAACGAGATGCCTTCGTTGCATATGTAACCTAGATAATGGCATTTGGGAGTAAGCAACCCCCAAACAGCTAAATGTAAGTAAATTCCAGTGTAAGGAGCTGAACTGGCAAACTAGAATCCAGGCTGGCATCACATTCTGTCTTTTGGGGCTTAGGGAATTCTGCAGCCACAGAATCTTTTTAACATTGAACAAATGACTCAAAGTCATCCTGTGACTTCTTTTCCTGCCCCTACAATGTTTCAGGGAGAGTTGATAAAATTTTCCAGCCACACAGGGAAAGCATGATCCTAATTCAGTTATTTATTCAATAAACAGTTTCTGACTTTCAGTCTATAGCTTTGTTCCAGTGGAAAACAGCTATAAACGTCCAAGGATGGTGACAACTTGTACTAGTATCTGGCATCAAGACAAATCTATTTTTGAGAAAAGGAGGAGGTGCCTAATAAACCCAGGACATACTTGGACAGTCCCTGTGGCCAGACACCCACTACCTTGAGAAGTCTGAGAAGCTGCAGCCCTAGAAGGGCTTTGCCAGCTGCGTGCTCTGCTCCAAGGAGGCCAGATTTCTCAGACATCAGGTGTTAGCTGTGCCACAGCAGGATATACATACATATCTCAGTGCTTCTGATGCTGATGCTGTTTGGAAGTTTGTATGTGTTGCCAGTGGAAGGGAAAACAACTACAAGAACAGTGTTTAATAATGGAAGTGCAAAAGTGACACCAGGAGCGGTATTTTTCTAACTTTCAAGGCTCCTGCAATAAGCAGAATACCTCTGTTTTATGCTTTATTTTTGTAACTTCACTCTGCCTTCCACCTAAAAACTGAACTTTTTATTCTCCCTTAGTTTGTTTTGCTCTGCTGTCGGTCAGAATTGTGACTTGTAACCTTTTAGGGCTGTGACCAGTGTTTCCTGACTGTGCATTAGCCCAGGCTATTTCATGCATTATTTGACAGCATAGAGATGAAACAACTAACAGTAAGTTAATTGCAAACATGACCCTTGCAAGCACTCTACCTTGGGAATTCATCTTCTTCTTTAACTTGCTACAGAGAAAGTCTTGTCTTCATTGCTTACAAGTGTGCAAAGAGATGGCTAATTGAGCTCTTGTCATCTTTGTTGCAAATGAGACCAGCATTCTGGAGCTGTAGTCTCAAGAGCACTATTAATCATCTTAAAGTGTCCTTTTTACTGCAAGCCCAGAGTAATGTAGATTGATTAAGAAACTGGGGGAGAGATGTGTGAAAACAACCCGTCTGACAGATGTGCCTATGGCCACTGGATTAAAGAGGAAGGAAAACCTGCTTTCTCTGGATTCATATTTAGAGTTATTAAATGTTTAAAGAAAATTAATGTAGCTACCTAAAGTATTCTCATGCTAATAGTTCCTCTCACACAGATGGAGTTGCCTCTAAAATGCCCCTGTGAATTGAAGCAGGGATCCCCAGGAAGGTGGCCCTCCCTCCTGTAGCATGAAGATGTGCAGCCCACTCTGATGTTCTCACTGCTCCTCCTTACTTTGTCCCTCTAATTTATTCCTGAGAGGCTGAGGCTAACAGGGGAGTGATAATTATGTGCTGACTGCTCTTGTTAACCTTCAGTGACCTACTCCTGTTGCTGCGCTGGCAGGAGCCCCCCTCCCCACATTACAGGGAAGTGACAGAGGTGCTGCTGGTGCCTCAGTGGGTGGCTGCAGTCTCACACGTGAGTGCAGCCATCTGTGCTCCCTGCCGATCTAACACGTGTAAAATACAAAATTAACATGAAGGCAGTCGGGGGTAGGTTAATGTGAAGCTGGAGAGAGACTTTTACTTCCCCTGTTCTTTTATTCTACTGTTGTTTTACCATGATCCTTTAAAGGTTTTTTTATCTGCTGTATATTGATGCTTCTGAACAGTGCTGCTTGCTGAGAAAGCTCTGCAAGATGTGCCTCTTCAGGGTATTTAATTTTGATACAGGAATCTAATGTATGGCAAGGTATAAAGGTATTGCTGACAGGAGTTACTGCACTGTGGTTCACATCATCTGCACTTCTAGAGAGTCTGGGATGAATCCTGCAGGGAATTTAGGAGCTGCTTTCCAAATAGTTATGGTTAGAACAGAGAAGCAAGGAGCTGCCAGCATGGCTGGTACTTCCCCTTTCAGCAGAGAGAGGACAAGAAAAGGTAATCCTCTTCTTTCCCTTGTGTCCACCAAGGGATGCCCTTCTGAGTCCACTGGCAAAGGGCTGGTACTGCTCTTTGCCCTAAGAAGGAAAAGCACAGTTCAGATGACCTGCTAGGCAGAAGAGGTAGGTGCTGCAGTCTGTTCCCAGCCCTTTGTGGCATCTGTGGGAAAAGCAAGAACATTGTCTCCTTCTCCTTCAATCACCTACAACAATTGCTGTCATGACCAGCTTGATCACTTTTTTACGTCTTTTGTGCTCTGCACAGAAGCCTTTCCACATGAAACTGAGCTGGGTTACTCATGATAAGCTCACGGATGCTTTAGCTTTCATTTCCCTTTTGCCCTGACAAAACTGATTGTCCATAAAAGATAGTTTTATTTCTTTAGCTTCCACTCAAGCTGTGAGTTGAGGGTGCATATGGACAACACAGCGCAGTGCAGAGACATTCCAGTCTTGCACTCATCAGATCACGTCCATGGCTGGAAGCAGTGGGCTCTGATGTTGGCATGGTGTTTACCAGGGCTAGCTTCTCCTCTCTCCCAAGAATATCCGTGAGACTGCCAGCTGAGCAACAGGAAGCTGCATACTCCTAGCAGATGTGCAGTAACAAGGGGTAATTTAAACTTGGCTGTGCTGTCCAGGACCCTCAGTTTATTTTGGGTCCTGCACAGGAATGCAGTAACAAGGTGGCAGCTTATCCTAGAGATATCTGAGCTACCTGGAGAGCTGCACTCTGGCTCCTGTGAAAGTAACTCTTGTGGTCTTCTGAAAATGTAACACAATGCACCAATAATGTTTTGCACAAGCCATGTTTTGCCCCTCTACTCTGACAGCTAATATTAACAGCAAATCATGCAGACCTCTTGATCACCCTTGCATAACATAAACAAGTATGCACATTTCAAAGTTACTGGGCATATGAGAATGGCTAATACTGGGTTGTCTTCAGATCACTTGGGAACATCCTTAATTCCATCCTTGTGTGACAGTCCTTTATCACAACCCCATATAGCCTCCAATCCTGCTCTCTCAGAAGAATCTGAATCCTATCTGTGCAAAGGGTTGCCCTCAGTTGGAAGTTAAGATCCTACTGAACACTTTTGTGACCAGACCTAGCAAGCTGTCCCCATGCTGAATTACTCAGGTTCATGAGACTTTAGGGTTTAAAATGAAAATCCGTATGGGTCCACAGATCCACTACTTGCCACATGTGCAGATGTGAGGAGTTTTTCATGATTTGTGTAAGGGCTTATCCAGCCTACTTCTCTGTCTGAATTTGTTTTCAGGTTTGTATGGATTTTTTTTAATTCTCAGACTGTCTCGCCAATCTTTTAAAAATGTCGTTAGTAAAGTTTAGCAAGTGCACCTGCGTTACTAGCCACCCCTGAAGGTGGGGTAACCAAGGTTCTTGTAAATAGATCCCTTGGGGTGGATTAGTTATATGACACTGAATGATTGGTGTTTATATATATATTTGTATGGCAGGTTTATTTTAGAACAATTTGGTTGCAATGGAAAGGAGGTATGTATGTTTTGGCTGTTAACTATAGAAATGCAAAGATATAAAAGTATAAAGATATCACTTCAGAAAATATATAAGGAAAAGAAAGGAAGAGAAAGAAAAGATAAGAGTAGATAGCAGAGAGGAAAGGTATCACCACCCATGGATCCAGTGACAAGACTTCATTGTTGCGATTTTGATGTCCCTTGGTCCAGGTGATGGTCACAGTCTTGATCCTTCAGCAGTGGGGAAATTCCACGAAACCCAGAGTTCAATGGGTTCAATATGTTCAGGTTCAGGTGGGAGCATCCAGGTACCTCCCCTGGGGGAAGTTTTACACTGTCTGTTCCTACACTGGGGATCATGCACAGTCCTCTTGTGGAAGGTCCCAGAAATAAGTCTGGGGGCAATTCAGGGGTCTTTGATGGGTTATGACACCTTCTAAGCCATGACAGCTGCCTCTCACCAGCGCAGTTGAGCCAGTTCTGCCTCATCAGAAGGGACAAACACCTTCAGGCCCAGGTGTGATTGTCCCAGTACTTTCCAAAAGCCAATTGTGCAAGAGAGGACATTGTGCTCACCCGCCCTGCACCTGGGCTTTTCTTATGCAGGTCAGAGGTTTCCCCACCAAACATCCAAAAACGCTTCTCCTCCTCTTTGGCTTCGGTGCAAACCTGGCCTTAGCAAAGCACATCCAGCTTTTGCAAATGGCCAATTTGTTCAGTCATTAACCATTAACATTTTAGTCTCTCACAGCCTGCAGCCTAAGGGAAAGCAAATTTGAAACCAGTGACGAGTGCTTCCCTTGCTGGTTGGAATTGCATTTTATTATATGCATAATGCACTGCTTCTGTTGAACACTTGCATTCTACTCATGAATTATCTTTGGATACATACAATGGTTTCCATTAAGTCATTTTCTTACATGGTTGGCTGTATTAACCCTGATTCACTAATCTTGTCCACACCAATACATCTTTCTTTGCTCCACTGGAATAGCAAACTTAAAGTGTCTCAGCAAAGGATGCTGGGCTACATTTAGGTATTGGCACAGAAAAAGAGTAGTTTTATCTTCAAGCAGGACCTTACTTCCAGGAGGATTAGTGAATGAGTGCATGGGAATTAATTTTGACTCTTTGTTTCTTCCCTTTATTCTGATATCCACATTTTTATTTTCATAAATGCAGGGGTGCACCTGGTCAACCTGACTGTCTCTTCATGGAATATACTTCTTCTGAAAATGGAAAAAAATAAAGGGATCCATAGAAATGCAGTCTGAAGCTGCTTTCATAACATAACCTCTCCCACCACTTCCCCAAACTCCAAATTACTAATTTTGCTCAGCCATGAGGCACAGAGAAAAGAAGAAAGGTCAAGGTATTTTTGACAGGGAACTTGAAGCAAACAGGGACAAAAATTGAATGAATAACTGAGTTTACTCTTATTTAAGCAACATTGGGAGAAGACCTTTGAGTGACCTCCACAAAACTTTGTCGAGGCATCCTTTTATACTCTTCTAGAAGATTAAGCTAACTTTCATAGCTTAAAATCTCCTCTTTCATAGATGCCATCTGTTGTCATTCTTGATATGCATAAAAGAGAGCTGATTAGAGAGCCACCTTGAAGACATGACTTTATTGAGTCATCCAATTTTGGAGACACACAAAATTGCTGCTGGTTTTTGGGCATTTCTCTTGAAAGGGTGAATGAACTGATTAAGCTGGAGCTGTCATTGGCTTTTTATTGCCCACAGAACCAGCCACTGCCTCTAGTGAGATGACAGAGAAGAAATGCTGCGGGCAGCTATTTCAACAGCACTTTACCAAACAGATTATGCACAATTTGCCTGGCATTGAATCACTGGCTTGTGTAAACACCAGATGCAAGTGAAATGCAATGTCTTAACTAAAATGCTGCTTTTTGGCCTGTGAAAGCAATAGATTATTAAAGTTAATGCTACTGTTACCTATATGTAGTATGTGATTGTATTATCCTCTCTGTCTGCCCTGGCTGAGCCAGGGGCTGCTCTCACACCCAGAAGCTGCTGGTCAAGTGCCAGGAAAGGGTGCTGCTGCCCATGCATGCTTTGCTCTTGGGGTGGGCTCAGAGGGAATGTTCCTTGATGTGTCCAGAAATCAGGTCTTGCTGTTTGATGCCCTGAAGAAGGGCCTGGGCACCAGCAGCCTTCCTGTTCTCACTCCAGTGCCTGCGCCTCTGTCTTTAGGGATGAGGTGAGTTTAAGATCCCCAGGGGCATGAGAGGCAGGCATGGGGCCTTATTTTGGCCAGAGGGAAGATGTGACAGCCTGCTGGGGTGAGAGTGGAGGAAGAGGGACATCTGCAAACATGCGTCTCATCAAGCAGCACACGTGCAGACGTAGTGATTCAAAGTGCTCAGCCCTGAAACAGCAAAGCATTCAGGTGCTGGGTGGCAAACATGGAGCCAACAGGACTTTGTGGGTGTTTATGGTAAATACAGCCCTGGGGATGAAGAGGATATCCATGAAGATGATATATATTCCTGTGCGTACATATACACACCCCACTGAACTTTTCATAGTCTCACTGCAACCACGTGCCTGAACCTAGGACCACACTTGCTCTTGTGAGACCTTGCCTTGGATTTTGTTTCTGGAAGGGCAACAAAACATTCGATTTCCTTCCTTTCAGCTCTTGGAAGAACTGCATTATCAAAACACTTCCTGCAGGTCTGGAGAAGAGAATGGGGAAAGCTATATGCAAAAGGACAACTGGTGACGGTAGTTCACTGCAGATCTGCTGCAGACCCAAGACTGTCAAGAAGAGTGGCTGGTTTACCTGAATGGTGTGGCCAACTGGCCAATGGCAGAATTAATTAATACAATCTGCTTCACAAACAAACAATAATATAAATACCTCATGTGTGTTCAAGTATGAAGGCTGGTGTTACAAATATTATGTGGTGCAGAGACTGAACTGGTAGAGAATTAGTGATGTATGGTTGTCTTAGGGATTTAGTCATAGACACAAAGAGACTTTGGAAACTGAGCTACTTCTGCATCTTACTTACTGCCTGGCTAGGGTGGAGTATCTTGTCCTGTCCAGCCAGGCTTCTTTTTCTGCTCTGCAGTTATCACAGCCAGCGATGCAGTGGGGGGCTGCTTGGTTTCTCCTTCCAGCAGCCAGATGTGGTTCCTCAGCTGGCAGGGAAGGAGGAAGAGTAGCTCATGCTCAGAGTGATGCCTGCTTCATGCACAAAGTAGTACAGCAATTGAGGACAAGGTCTAACATTTTCCAGTACTGTTCTGCCATGAGAAAAATAATTCAATTATCTGGCAAAAAATATGACTTAGAGGTGCTGAAATGTGTTCCTTCTTGGTGAAAACACATAATTATGGAAAGTCATTATCCTTGCTGCAGAAGAGCTGTATCTTGATGCTTTAGTAATCCAAAGACAAAATGTGAAGTACCTGTTTCAAGTTCTCAGCTTTACTTAAGTCATCTGGGATCTGCACAAGCCATCTGATAACAGGTTTGCACCACTGGTCTGTTAAATGAACTTCATTAACCTCCCACTCCATAACAGTGCGTAGCTTTGTGCAGCTTTCTTTTTCTATCATGCAGTTCATTGAATTACCAAATATCCAAGAAAACCAGCATTCTCTGAGGCTGGAAACGGCCAGAAACTATAGTTTTGATCAGAGTGATCTTGAGTGTGAACTTCTTAAATTAATCTCCTGTTCCTTCTGGCCTCTTTAAGAGGGGAAGGTTTGCAACCTTACTTTTTATTACCGTGGCACCACATAGCGAGGACTGAACTAGCTTTTCCATTACAAAGCACTTTTTCATTTCTCAGCATGCTAAAGCCTGGCACACAATGCTAACCCAAGATGCAGGAAGGTTTTTTAGCAGCTTAAAGCGAATTAAGCTTTCTTTGAGTTTTGGGAGCAAGCAGGGTTGTTTGTTTCTGAGGGGAAAAACTGGGTGGTGTTAGCTAGAGCCTGGCAAAATTGTGCATATATAGAGCCAGGAAAGCCAGGTTGTTTTTCAGGCTCTAAATATACTCTTTCCCCTCACTCTGACGGAGATTTTATTTTTAAAAACAGACAAGATTCCAGCAATCTTAGTTCTTGCTTTGAATAAGTTCCCTCTTTCTTTCATGTACTGCATTTGCCTTTTTTTGTTTTCCTTATTTTGCCTTGCCAGTTCAACACTGAATAGAGCCATCCCCTGTCCTAGATTTATCTGCACAGGAAATCCATCCTGTTCCCACTGCAAGCAGCTTCTTCAGGTCACTCTTAGCACAACACTCTCTAGACAAGGTGATCACAAACAACATACACATCTAATCCCTGCATGATTTCCAGGGAATGCAGAGAAGGCTCATGCTGGTCTTGCAGTAACTTTACCAAAACCCAGTCCTGGCCTGAAAAACAGTGTTGATGTAATGAAGATGCAGGGCAATTATTTACAAGTCCACTTTCCTTCTTAGTACCCCCCACCCCAAGATGTAGCTCTCATTCCCCAAAGAGCGAGTGGGCTTTTCTTTCCTCCATCACTTTTGTTGAGAAAATGTTAATAACACTACTGGTAATATCATGTGCTTTATGGTCAGTTGCCTCTGTTTTATTTGTAAAGTATTCCGAGATGCTTGAATAAGTCCAAAATACCCTCCAGCCATAAGCCATGCTGGAGGAAAACTGATTGCATAAGCTGAACTCATTAGAGGAAGTGAACAGTGTTAAGCAAGACGTATGAATGTATAAATCTACACTGCTGCTTTGTCCATTTGAAGATCACTGTGTAGTATATATCTATGATCTCTAGATTAATTTTGACTTAAATTGGTTTCTCACTGTGTATCAGATGTTGTTTTCTTACTAAAATTACGTTTTACAAAGAGCTGGATTTTAAAAACCGATGTCCATCTAGTTCCCCTTAAATGACACACAGCATCTGCAGAGGCATGGGTTATTTTCACTTTTATAACACCAATACAACAGAAGAAATGTCCGATGTGTGCTGCCATTTATGTGCTGCCTCCTCCTAAAGGCAAAATTGTCTGCGTGGCCATGTGCAGTGAGCATGATGAACATTCTGTTAATGTAGATCCACCCTCAAAAACTTATCTAAGACAAAATCCAAACGGAAAATTATTAAAAATAAACGTCCCTTCTCCCTAAAACCACAACATGGAAAAAAGTCAACCTTCTATAAGGTTAACCCTTTTGTGTTCCTTGGAGCATGCAGCTCTCAGAGTTTCCTGCCAGGGGGAGTTTTCATCAGTATGTCTTTCATCCTCATGTGACAGAGGGAGGAAGCTGATACAGCCCATCTGTTTCACTTTTGAGGTGCAGAGCTTGGGAAGCTGATTTGCCCTGCGTAATCTGACGCGCTGAATGACAACACCAGGAAGAGAGCTCAGGTCTCGTGTGTGCACCACTCTGCTCTCGCTGCCTGAGATCAAAGCAGCCCCTTTCCTTTGGTGCTTCTGTCACAGACAAGGAGCTACATAAATAGCCTTGCAGCAGCACTTGTGCTCTGACAAGCACGATTCAATCCCTCAAAAGAAAGTAATGCTGAGTATAGTTACAGTTGTAGTCAGAGGAAATGTCCCATAGGAGAAATAGTGTCCAGTGCACAACTTGCAGTCCCATTTTTCACTCCCAAAAATTTTAAGCTTCAGTATCATTCTTTTGGCTAATGGTACCACATTTCCTACATGAAGAAGCTCTTGTGGCATCACTTCTGAGTCTTTTCAACAGTTCTTCTGTCACTAAAACCACACCAAACACACAACAGCAACAGAAAAATAAGTGGGTGGGGTTTTTTCCCCCAATTTTTGTGAGCAGGCTTTCTTTTTGATGCAAACAGAAAGCTTTCGGTTGGGGCCATAGCATAGAAGTCACGTAGAAGTCACATTGTGCAATTGCCTCTCTTGGTGGCGCACAATCAGCTTTGCTGGGACACCACCTCTCTGAGTGATCTGCTGTGTGTGTGCACCTGCAGGAGAAATTTAGCTGAATACTGCAAAGGCTATGAAAGTAAGGACTCAAATAAAACCTTCAAAACCCCTATAAACCTGATTTCTCATTTTAATAAAAGCTGTAATTCTCTTTCCTTATTACATAAAGTAACTTACTAGCTCTAACAGCCAAGGATAGAAACCAAATTAAATAAAAACCACTGTAATTGTATCATGCAGGGACTGGAATACTTCCGGTGTCCTTAACAGTGTCAAACTCCCATTTAACAAATGAACAAGATTCAATGGTATGGTTTAGTATGTTACCTATTGTAATATTAAGGGTTGCAGACATAGCAAAAGAAAAAGCCCAATTTTTTGAGTCAAGGCACCTGCTAGAAATTAGTTCAATACATCCAGGTACAAGGATTCAAACGAAAACCATCTCTGAATTCATAGTGAAAATTCTCCAAATTAATTTTGTCCAAATATTCCCTGACCAATGGGATCCCTGACCACCAGTTTAGCACAGACCTGGACTTTCATTTAACTTTCCTTTTTCAGTATTGGCAACTCATGCTCAGAGACCTTTATTAGAGAGCATAGTATACCCCGCATCATATTGATGGAGTTTTTAATGAACAGCATTAAGTGGAGATGATAGATACCTGCCTCAAACAAGCTAAGGGTGATCTGTAACATGGTACAAAAGCCTAATGTGCACCAAACCCCAAAGCTTCTGTGATATTTCAGGCTTGCTACTTGTTGAAACTTAAGTTTTGTTGTTACGTGTTACCTCATGTGAGTTTTGTTTCCCATGTACTTCTCAAAACTGGTGAAATCCTTGTGCAACAGAGCTGGCACCCATCCACCGAGGAGAACAGGCTCTGCAGGGGACACTGCTCCAGTGCCTGCCAGCCTGAAAACTGCCATGGTTAAAGGATCGGGCTGGGAAGTAAAAGATAGAAAGTAGCCATCCTTGCTACAAGCAAGGGGATATTTCACACAAAAGCTGGAGCTAACAAAGATGAACCTTTTACCAATGATATCAGGCTGTGCCGGGAGGGAGACAGAGCCATCTATGTGGCCACATCCTCAGGACACCCTGAGCCAGCAGAGGAAAGGAGCTGAGCCAAGGAAAAGAGGTGAGACCCAGCCACAGCACACTGTTACCCCCCTCTCCTTTTCCTCAGAGAAGATAACCAGGCATCTTAACCAAGATTAAGTGCAAGAAAATCTCCCACTGGCTGCTACAGAAGCCTCCATTTACAGAGTCCCCCAGAGCCATCAGAAGGACACATGTGGGTTTGGTCACTCCATGGGCACAGCTCATGGCTGCATGACATCCCTGCTGAACTTGCCCTGAGCTTGCTTAAACCAAGGACATCAGCGTTTGGTCACCACTGAGGACTGAGGGGTGCCTTCCAGTAGGGATATAGGAACACTCAGTCATCCAGGACTTGTATTCTGCAGGCAAAACTATGCCATTTGGGAACTATGTTAAAAAACCCAAAAAAGCCTCAGCCACATCCTGCTTATTAAAGCCTTAAGGCTGGCAAAAGTCATTACGATGAGCTTTCCCCACCTCTTCCTCCAGTTACATTCATCTTCTTGTCAGGCCTTCTTGTATGCAAACAATAACAAATACGCCAGCAGTTTAAAGCTCATTTCCCCAGCCTACCTAGGAACCACTCCAAGTCCTGACATTTACCCGATCCAGAAACTGTTTGATTTTGCCAAGGTTTCTCCAGACCCTGCAGAACACATTCAAAACCTTTACTTCTCAACCTGCACCATACCTAGACAGTAGCTGCTATTCTTAAAGGCAAACTCATCAAAGCACAGCAGGTATTAATAAACAGCTGCTGCTTTTCTTCTTGAGCAATGCAATGAGAAGCTGCTGAAGATCTGTTTACATGATTCTTAAAAAGCAAAGTTCTTCTTTCTCCCCAGAAGCATTATTGATTTAATTGAAGAACTCCCCTGGGGAAGTGGGTTGCCTGCAGAAAGGTTACAGCCTGTTAAGAAAAAATTATCTCCATCAATTGTCAGCTCTTTAACCTAATGATGACAATCTTGAATAGCTTGCTCTACTCTGCAAAATTACATACAGCACTTAATTAGATTAATTAGCAAAATAGAGTTATCATAAAGAGTCTGGGTCTATATTTCAGTGCCAGCAAGGAAGAGGGGAAAAAAAGGGGGAAAAAAGTGTGTACATTAGTCTGAATGAGACCTGTCACTCATTAAATACTAAATGGTAACTGCTGTGGTTTGATTGTTGAATATTTGTTTTCATGTCTATTCTGAAATCTGAAAAATAAGCTTTAAAAACTTATCTTTTTTGATGGATACTTGCAATGAATGCAATTTAGGATTGCTTGTTGCTGTCCTTCCAAAGGGTAGAGTTTCAGAATAATGACTAGCAGACAGGTGCTGTAAAGAGAGGTAGCATGAGCCAATGAGGTGGCTCTGACAGGTTTCTCAGCATCACAGTCCTGTGCAAGCACAAGCTTGACCAATTTCTTCAGAAAAGCATACTTTAGAAAAAAAACAAAGAAGTGCATAAGTCGATGGTCTTTGCCAAGCCTAAGATGTGTGAGACTCAAAGAATAATGTTTTGTGGGTTTGCAGTATACACCAAAGTGAGTCAATGTTATGTTTCATATTTCCTGCAGGGGAGCATCAACACACATGATGTTCAGCAGCAAAACCCAAGCCCTGGTCTGGGCTTTGTTTATTGAGCATAAACTCCTGTTTCACACTGAAGTTGCCATCTGCTCTTTCTGTGTCAATCGATGCTTCAGAGCAGTACAACGTTATTTCAACCAAATGACTATTGCTGAAGGAGTGGTACCCTTTAAGCAAGAAGGATGGATTTGGATCCCTGTTTTCATGTAGAAATATTAAAAGAATTGTTCAGAAACCTTATGAACATTCAACTTTGTTTCTGACTACGTGTGGTAAGCAGAGAAAGTTCCCAGGACAGAAAAGCCAGAAGACCTGTAGTACTCCAAAGGAGTAAACATAGAAATTTTTATTATCTGTCCCATCATGGAAAAAAAGCATAAAGTGTTATTTACACTGGTCAGCTGGGTGGGGGGAGGGAGGGGCAATTGAAGAGTGATGACTTAATAAATTTCAATTATTTTACCAAGCAAAATATCAAGTAAGCTTACCTTCTTCTTCGATAAGATTATAACTTGATAATTTTGTACATGTGCTCTGTGTGGTGCCTGATACCTCCAATTTTAAAATAATTTAAACTATCTAAAATTAGTTAAATGATATTAAAATGTAATCAACTTCAAATGGGAAGACAGCACCCAGAAGAAGCGTTTCTAGATGAGTGCCATGTAGTGCCTGATGGTTGCTTTCAGTTTCTTTATACTGATCTGAGAAACAATGTAATTAAATACCCAATCTACAAAGAACACATGTAACTGTGTAAATAAGTGTAAATGAAAGTGAGATGAAATGATTTGTTCAGATGGATTTGCATCACTTGACTACATGACAGCATTAAACACATTTAGGAAAGAAAAAACTCCGTGACTAGCAATGGAAACTCATGTGATGCATCACTAGCAGGGATCATGTCTCTATCATTGCTGAAAACGTTTTCATAGTGTCAACACCAGAATTTATGCTGAGAGATCAAAAAGGATTAATAACGAAAGTAAAAGAGTGACTTGAGGCATTGACAACGCACTTCTGGAAGATACTTCAATCTGATACATAATATATGTTTCATCGTGATTAGACTACAGGAAAGATTTTAGATTATAGTGAGAACTATGATCTTGGTGGATGAGTGAAAGCTCAAGGCAGAAAAACTCAAACTCAGACTGCAAGTTCTACCATGATACAAATTAGGCTTTGAAAAACATAACCTACAAAAAAATGTTTAGTTTTTAATTTTCATCATTTCAGAGCTCTGAGGAAGGAAGGGATGTAGATTTTAAAAACTGCTGCAGGTGAAGAATCTAGACAGGAGAACTAGGTGAACTAGAGTTTATATGTGGTGCTAGGCAGACTAAATTATCTGAAGTGTTTCAACCTAAGTTTCTGAATACCTCTTTTTCTCATGTATTGAAAGGGTATTTGCCAGAAATTTTCAGTAAAGTGGATCTGAGACCAACTTAAGCCTGCACAGTGGCATCCCTCATGCTGAGGAGATGGAGCTGTGATGTTTTCTCTCCTTTTCTGCAGAGGTGCAGAGTAAACAGTGGCTGGTCACATCACAAATTTAGCTGTGTGGCAACTTTCAGGAAAGGAGGCAAGAGTGTTATAAATACAGGCAGGCCAACCAACTGAGATAAAGTTAGAAACAACCTCAGCCTGGACCACAGACTAATATTTCCACAAAATGTGTGGTGAAATTGGAATATAAATAGCTGTCAGTGGCTAAAGTGAGGATGTTTTACATGAGTAAAGCACCCCAGGGAAGACATCCAATGGCTATTTTAATCATGACTGACAATTTCAAAGATGGGGTCCCAGAAGTGAAGTGCCACAAACTTTGATTTTTAGTGACACTTCTCCATTTTGCAAATTTTGGTCTACGTATAGCCATTCCCAGCAGCAGTGATGACATCCATCTTTTGCTCACCTGGAGCTGAACTCCTTCTAAATAGCACGAGATCTCTCAGTGAGCATGGAAGTCGTTTAGTTTTGTTAAGTATCCTCAGGGAGACAATCCACAGCTCTGCCAATGGGTAGCCATAAATAGATTGTGGTGAACCCCAAGTAACATGTTACACATAAACCATACAGAGCCTTCCTGCCACATCCCAGGATGCCAGCACACCTATATTCAGTCCCACAGACACTCAGTCATGTGTTCAGCTGGGCTCAACAACACAGTATGGTTTGAGGTCTACAAAAATATATTTCTTTCTCAAAATATTCCAGGCCAGACCAACCTCAGCTCAGTCTCTAAACACCCCTGAGATCTTATTTCTCCTCTCAATTACAGGCACTAAACAACTCTTCCTCTATGTGCAATGGGCTTCCTCAGGGAAGCAATTTGGAGGCTGAGCTCAGCAAGCACGAAATTTATGCTACTTGGAAAAAGATGAAATTCTGTTTCTTAGAAGGGTGTTGGCCACTCTTTAGAAGACAAAGCCATTTGATTTCAGAATTTTCCTGGCTCAGTAACAGAACAAGCAGAAAACCAGTGTGAGTATTTGAAGGTCTCTGGAGACACACAGCTCTGCAATGAGCTGAGAGACATGGAAACTAGGAAGAGCCCATAGTGGATTTCACCTCAAAATGTCTCTGATGCACATGATATGTGCAAGACCCATGTGCAAGGTCTGCTCATACCCATCTCATGCTCTTAAGTATTTGCACAGAGTTATATTTTAGAAGCTCCTTTATTTAAGGGCAGCCTTCTCTAATGCTCCAGCAAGACTCAACATCCTCTTCCTTCATCAGAGCTGCATGCCAGCATCCAGCTTGACAGAGCAAGCCCAAGGAAAGCACCCAAGTAATAAAAGACAACCACTGCTGCGACTCTTTTGAATTCATTGCACTTTATATTAACAGCCCCTCATTTGCTGAGTCCTCTCTGGCTGCGAGGTGCAGCTCAGGATGGATGAGCAGGTCGGTCACAGTCCTTCCTACCTGAGAGCGCGCGAGGCCTGGTGGAAGACAGGCCACACACGTGTGAGCTGCTGACAACATCAAGCCAAAAGCCGTGGCATTGGTGGGGAGTGTGTTCACACCTAATGTGTGGAGCCAGTGAGAGAACAGTGACTTGCAAAGTACCCAATCCCCATTTTATTGTGTTACCAAAGGGGAAAGGCCTCTCCACCCTCCTGTCCTGCCCTCCACTCGCTTCACGCGTGTGCTGGATGCAGAGGCAGCTGCTGTGCTGGGGCTGAGGTTTGAGATCCTCACCCACCTGCCCACTGCTGTGACATTAGAGTTTGAAGCACTGCAGGGGAAACAGTTAATAAAATATGCCCACTCCTTTTCTCAGTAATTTAAACTATTTTCACTTGTGCCAGGTTTCATTTCACAAACCCCTCGTGTTGCGTCTGAAACCAGTTGGCAGTTTGAAGCTTTTGAGAAGAGTTTCACAGTGGATCATACAGTATGTGGTAATATGTCTTTATGGTACCAGATGAGTGTTTTGTATTTCTGCCCTTCCTGCTGAATGTAAATTTAACTTTGTTTTCAGCGTAAGCATCCTTCCAACTCCAGATCACCTCAGCATGCTTCAAACCTCTGGAGAAGCTGGAGTTTTCAGCTTATGTTTGCAGTTCAGCTGACTACAACAATTTACTTGAGAAACAGTTGGCAATCCATCCTGTTTTGTCATCTTCTCTGCTTCGTCTGCAATGTTAGAGCTCTTTCAGTCTTAGAAGAGCTGCATGCATGAGGAAAAGAACAAAGTCCTACTGATGAGACATTTAAATGCCATAAAATGTCACAACGTCAGATAAACTTCAAGATCTTAAAAAAGGATTAAAAGTGCAGAGAGTTTATTGGATGATGACATGCAGTTAATAGCACTTTTGCATGCAATGACTTCACACACTGTTTCTGCGCAGTTTTAAATGTCATGTAAGTGTATAAATTCCATTCAAACATAACCTTTATTATGAGAGCATCAATAACAGAAAAATCTAATTAAAGAATAAAAGGTTTGCTGGAAACATAACCTTTTTCATAGCGAATTGGTAACGAATTCATAGAATTCTATGAAGGATATTATTTCAGAGGAGGACTGACAAGCACAGAGAAAACCCTGCCTTCCACCACACGGTTTAGTGGAAGTTCCTTCTCTCTTGACTACATTCAGCAGCCCAACCTCTCCCTTTGTAATCCCAAGGGAATTATTATTCGAAGTGGTTGCATCAAAATACATGAAAACAGCAGCTGGACCTTTGAAATCCCCCCGGTTTTGTCAGCTGGAATCATCTGCACTGGGACACTTGTCACCTTGTCACAGTCTATTACACCCAAGCCTGTGGCTGATGAATTACAGCTCTGTGAATCGTCCTGTCTAGCAAATTGCCAGCATATGAGAAGGAACCAAATATCACTATCAGCATTACAGAACACCATGGACAATGTAATAGCAGGCTACATTTCCCTCGGTCAGTGCTTACCCGAGAAAAGTAGGCCATGGTGTCCTTCAAACCATAATGAGAATTACTATGGAGAGGACTGTCAATCTACATAACAGAAGAAATGAGGCTTGACAGTTCAGAAAATTGGGGATAAGTACAGTAGCAGAACCAATTACTGCAAAAGAAGTAATTTTTTCCTCCATGCTCAGTCTAAAACAGCTGGAAATGACCCAGGCCAAAGTTGCTGCCTGATTTTGACGAAATATGCTCATCTGTTTCTAGCTGTTGATTTTGCCTGGGAAGACAGAATGTGATGAAGTTCTGCTTAGGGTCTGTCTCTCTCTAAACCATAGTTAAGTCCAAGCTATGAACATGCTACATCACCCTGCAGATGGACAATGAGGATCGCTCTCATCCCTTTCTGTTTCTTTCATTACATCCCTACAGAAACATTATAAATACCACTATATATAAAAATAAAAATATTTTTTATCTTGTTCTTTGCATTTCCAAACATCACTTGCTTTTCTTCTGGACTGATTACTCATAAATTATTACTCTTCTCTCCAGACTAATCAAAGATATTACAAGCCACTTGATACATCCTGTAGACTGACACTGAGAAGAAAGGTTCAGAAGGGCATCTGAAGAGCACCAGATTTCACGTGCCTTTCTCTGTGACCCTCTGCTCCCTAATACTGCAGGGTTCCCTCACTCCTGTTTCAGAAGTGCTTTCACTGTCAGCCTCCAGCCCTTCTTTCTCAGATCTTGCAGAATAGTCCTTCCTGCAGCTGATCACAGAATCACAGAATGGTTTGGGTTGGATGGGACCTCTGGAGGTCATCTAGTCCAACACCCCTGCTAAAGCAGGTTCACCTAGAGCAGGTTGGACAGGATCATGTTGAGATGGCTTTTGAATATCTCCAGAGAAGGAGATTCCACAACCTCTGCTGTGGGCAATCTGTCCCAGTGCACCGTCACCCTCAGCAGAGAAATTCTTCCTTATGTTCAGGTAGAACTTCCTGTGTTCCAGTTTGTGCCCATTGTGCCTTGTCCTATCACAGGAACCACTGAAAAGGGGTGACCTCCAGGATGACCAGTCCCATCACCTTTCCAGGGACTGAGGTGAGGCTGACTGGCCTGTAGTTTCCTGGCTCCTTCCTACCCTTCTTGAAGACTGGACTGACACTGCTCTTCCTCCAGCCCTCAGGCATCTCTCCTGTTCTCCATGACCACTCAAAGGTGAAGGACAGAGGTTTAACAATAACATCTAGCTTCCTCAGCACTTGTGTGTGCATCCCATCAGGGCCCCATGGATTTGTGGGATCAAGTTGGCCTAAATGACCTCTAACCCAATCCTCCTCAAGGTTTCCTAACCAAGGAAAATTCTGCCTTTCTTCAGACTTTCTCTCTTGCCTCCAGGGCGTGGGATAAAGCTGCAGTTGCTGGACCCTGCAGTTCAGCAGCAGCTCATGAAAGCTGTAGTAGTTCATCTCTGCAACTCAAAAACTGCTCTACCCTGCATCAAAACTGCTCTGTGGGGTGTTTTGAGCCCTGCTGCAGCCCACGCCAGGTCAGTGGTATTTGTTGGAGGAAAGAACAGCAGCCACAATGGAAATGGCAGGTTTGGAAGCTGTTGGCAGCGGGGAAAAAAAAAGAATGTGACCAAATCATGTTTCTGAGCTCCCTGAGAAGAGTCTGTAAAGCATACAGCAGCCATCAGCAGCCCTGCTGAGCTAAAGACATCTCTTGATGTCAGGTGTTTCATGGATACTTTGCTACACCACTGGGAAACTCATTCAGATACACAACCTGGTCTCCGAATTCCAGTGTACAGTCAGGGCTCATGGGACTCGGTGCAATCATGTGCTTCTGAATGGATCTGCAATCTGTGGGAAGTCCTTCCCACTGTCACTAATGCTGGAGGGGGGAGGAGGCTTGTTTTAACATGTTTATGATATAATAATGCTAATTGTAAGTCATGTGCACTAAACATAACACAGAAATATCTACAGAAAACAGAAGATCTCCTGCAGCAGCTGGCATTGGCCATTGACTTGTACCAGTTGTTTCAGTAGACAGCTTAAAGTTCTCTCAAATATGATGAAATAGAGATTATTTAAGGCCCTGGTGCATGACGTCTAATCATTCTTTATTTAGTGCAACACACTATAACTCTGTTATTCTGTAGAAATTGCGTGGTATCCTTGTTGAGCTTGCTAAGTTGGCCTCAATGAAATCCTGTGGCTGTGACTACTAGCTACTATAGGGAAATCCTTTATGGATTTCAGCATTTTGCAGCCTTTTCTTTCATTAATGTGTTTCACCACTTACCTACTTTATCCGTATTTGAAACCGCTCAGTAGAACCTATGAAACAGCAATATTGAACATCAAATATAGCCATTCTTACAGCGTTATAGGAACTATTACTTGCAGCACAGATTGTAAGATAACTTTAATCTGTCTCCCCTAATGAATAGTCTCTGAACAGAATCTTAAATGCAAGGGTCTAATTTTCAGAGATTCAGCACCTGGGGGAATTGCACCAACGCCATTTGCATGTTATGTACTTAAGCAATTTACAAAAGCTGCAATTCCAGCTTTCTTATTACAGTGTTATTTGCTAACTGTCTTTCTAGTTTGTGTCTAAGTTTGTACAAGGAAGTAAGTACATGGCAAATACAGCACTGCTGGAAACTGGGTTGAGGTTGTCTTTTTCTACGTGGATTGTGAAAACTGTGGAGGTGATTGATTTTAGAGCATATAGTGCTCCCACCCATCATGTGCATCTCCACCATTATAGGTGCAAGTTGTCTTTTCAGGGTCCTACTTTTGGATCATTCTACTTTTGGTAATGTAGCAATGCTAGGCAAAGTACATCACTGATTAGCTTGAAACACTCTGTTCATATTTAATCATTGTTCTTGTAGTTTTCCTCTGCGCTTCGAGCTGTGGCAGATATTTTATGAAGCTAGAAAATGCCATTTTTCTTTTGCTAGAATTCTTCTGGGGAGATGCTGTCAGAGTGCTCCATCACATGTGACAGATCATCACTTACAGAGAATTATCTCTAATACAAAATTGAGTTTTTATCTTGAACTGTCGTGTCTAAGAAGTCTTGGCTGTGACACGGGGTAGTGAAAGGAGCTGGGTTTAGTAGCTGATTCCTCTTCCAGGACTGAACATATCCTATCTCTCATACCCAGTTCTGTCCCTAATCTCATAACAGCTGCCACCTCCCCTTCATGGGCTAACAGGCCTCCTCAGTTAATGCTATCTCCAGTGCAGCCTCCCCCAGCATTACCTGTGCTCACATTATAGTGACCAGATTTTCAGTCCAGAACCATGTGTTGTCACAGTGCTGACATCACTACTGCTCTTCATGCACTCTGGCTCTTACTATTTCTCAGTCATTAGCTGTTAAAATCATGTTGGAAACAGTAAAAACACTCAGTTAGCAAATCAACAGTCTCCAAGCAAACTTTGAATACTGGTTATGAATCAAGGCTCAAAAAAAAGAAGAGTGAAGTGTATGCTTCTGTACAACTGCGTGACAATACATGTAAGCACAAAATATTGCACCCTAGAGAATGATGTTTGGGAAATGTTGTTTCCAGTCCTGCTTGCTGACTGCTCCCTGACAGAGGCATGGGGCTCTGAAATGCAGCAACAGCCATCACTCCCCTGGGAAATTCCCTACTCACCTCCACAATTACAGATTCCTGGTCTAAGATGTGATCCTTATTTCTCCATCCAACAAAATTGCTTTTTTTCAGTAATCCTGGCACAAGTAACAGCACCAGCACATTTTATATTAAAAGATACTTGAAGATTTTTTTAAATATTCATAGTTGAAAAATTTAATCATTATTTGGCTAAGGACACACCAAAATCACAGCAGTTATCATCAATTCTGGAATTCAGAACAGAGACAGCTGAATCCTAAGGCTTTTTCTAAGATTTCTGTGGGGTTTTGGGGTTTTATTATGCAGAGAATAACACATCTGAGAATAAAAGAAGTGCTCATGCCGTGAGCCACAGCATAAAGTCTGTATTTGTAAGAGTGTGACAAATTCTTTTTTACTCTCTTACTAGACAGGAAAAATATTGGAACTCCCCAGGACCTGGGACCCCACACAGACATGCTTAGTTTCTAATCAGCTGATAGGTTTTGTATTTCAAAGCCCTCTTCACCAATCAGTAGCGTGCTAAGTACATGCCACTGAATAGCTATGTAGGCATTAGTGCCCTTTGTAAAATAGTATCTAGTGAAACCTAATGTACGTGGCATTCAAACACAGACTGCTGCCTTCTCATGAAGCACTTACTTATGTGTCAGTTTATTTCACTCCTAGCCACCTTCTGAGGGGCTTATCTTCTTTCTGCCATTACACAGTATGTTTCTTCTGCAACTTTAAAAAGAGGTAGATGTCATTTCCTCCAATTTATTGATGGAGGAAGCTGAGGGCCAGAGAACAAAGCGCAGGCCTTCGAGTTCCCGCACTGTTTCCTGGCCGTGCTGCTTCCCTCTCCCAGACAGTCACCAACGCACAGGCCAACGCTGCAGCCAGGCAAGAAGAGCCTCTGCTCCCCCACATTTATCTCCATGGAAAAGAGGTAGCTAATGAAACACCCAAGCTTATTCAGAAAGGTCTTCTACAGACTGCAGATAGCTTAACGAGGCTGGATTGCTCTGGACAAACAGGAGAGGTTCATGACAGCTGAATCGCTATTTGGTTGTGCTACTCCCACTACAGCTCAAGTTGCCTCCTTTCATACCACCCACGCTACCTCTTGAACACTCTCCTCCTGATCAGACACACACACCCTTCTTCCTCTCAACTCTGCTGTGCCAAAGCAGCACTAAGTGGGAAGTTCTATGAGCTCAAGTGGCAAAAGCATGAACCTCAAGGCAGTGCATGCAGCTAGGCCCAAAAAGAGAAATTAAGAGTTTGGTGTTTGTGCCTGACCACTCTCCCAGCATCACTGCTCTCTTTGCCGCACCAGATGATATCATAAAGGGCAGAAACACTATCTTTTGTCTCAAAGTACCAGTAACCAACGGGAAGCATTAGGGATCTGTCAGGATGGCACTGAGACTGTCATCCTCTGGTTACCCATACTTCTGGGCTAGTTTTTTTTTTTAACATCCCATTCTGCTTGTCTTTCTCTTCCTCAATGCTGCCTCTCAGTCCATAAGTGCTTTTCAGCTTGAGGCTGACTACAATGGATGCACCCCTAAGCCTGTAAGGACTTGTTGTTCTTGTGTATACAAAGTCCTATTTCTAATCTTTCTGCTGTGCTCCTTTTTGCTACCCTGTGTTTCCACAGCCATCCACAGAACAGAGGTGATGAGTCAGAAAGGGAAGTTTAATAGCGTCCAGAAACAGAAATAACTAGAAAACCTCAGGAGTTTTACTTAGGCAGTTTACTGCCTTTTTCTTATTGAGAACAAACAAGTTGTAATGACTAAAGAACATCACACGGGTTAGTTTTGAAAATTATCAGACTGATCTGTCCCACAGCTGTTCTCATAATACTGAGAGCAACAGGAATCAGGGAGTGTTGAGAATGGTGGAGGGTTTGATTGAAGTGTTTACAGGAGAGCAAAAGACTGAAGGTATTTATAGGATACATGCAGATCTATTAATCTTTAAACCAAGTTGTTAAATACTCCATTTAGAAAGCTTAATTGGTCAGAGTGAGTAGGTGTGAATAGAAAAAAAAAATGTGGTAAAGTCCTACACCCATTACAGTCAAAAGAAGCTAGCTGGTGACATCACCAGTTTCAGAATTCTGCTCATGGTATCAAAACCCCATGGGCTCATCATCCTTCAGCAGCAGCACTCCAGCTCTTAGCTATATAGGGATAAAACGATTTCACAGTGAGGAAGGTGCCTTTGCAAGGGCACACTGTGCCATGATTATGGCTGTATGATTACCTTTCTTGCAAATATCATGCTTTGTATTAATTTTTAACCTTCAATTAACACAAGTGCAAACCCAGGTAGGCTAAAGCTTATTGGAACATTATTACACCATGCACAGGACACTCAGGAGCTTCCTTGATCTGTGCACCAAATGAATATAACAAGAAGAAACCAGCATTACTTGTAACATCCATGCCAGAGAAAACTATATCAGGAATTCATATAAATGGAAAGGATACTCAAGCACTGCAAGAGTGAAGGATTGGGTCCTTTCAGATTAGTTTATTTCATTAGTAGACCAGTGTTAAAATTTTTGGAACTCGCTTCCATTTTTCACGCTGGCAATTCTGAATCATCTCACTCTGCTGCTTCAAATTCAAAACAGGAAAAAGTGAGTACAGCAACCAGCCATGGAGTCTTATAAAATTATTCTTGTGCTGTACAAAGTAGCTGAAAAAATGGCTGACTCATACAGCATCTTTCACCATGTCTGTATGGGCCGGCTTGTGAAATTGTGCAGGGCACCATTCTAGCATTTTTTTCCTGCAGCAACAGAACAAGAAGGTATAAAAAGAAAAAAGGACCTGAGAAAAAGGGGAACTTTTGCAACACTGCACTTAAATTCCAGTCCTACTGACATGAATAGAAGACTACCATCGACATCAGAAGGGCCACAGCTTCACCAGTAGAGCCTGGCCCCCAGCTCTGCTTTGAAGGCTTTTGCTGTTTTGGTGGCATCACAAGGCTCAGGAGTGCCCCTTGGTAACTGCTGCTGGGGGAATTCCAGAAGAACACAGTTGGCTCCTATAGCTGGCTGGTGTGTTCAGAGGATGGAAGGCATGGTCCTGGCTCTGTGATTAAATATCCAACGGCTGCTGTGTACCACACCAAGCAAAACCAATGAGGAAGGTGATCCCTTGAAATGGCTACCTGAAAACAAAGGTTAGACAAGAATAAGAGAATAAAAGCAGGTATTTATTTGAAGGGCCTTCAAAAGTATCCCTTGGGAGTGTAAAGCCTACGAGGGGCTCCACCCAAGATGGACGCTGGGTCACAGGTTCTTCACATTTTTATAAGTTTGGTCTATTTGCATATCAGGGTTAATTCCCCAATTATAATTCCAGTTAATGATGCAATTACCCCAAATTTGCCCCTCCTCTTCAAAGGCTTTTAGTTTACACATTTTGGGGCCTGGGACAATGAAGGTGTCCTTGAAGAGCAAACCTAGAGAGGCTTTGTTATGTCTAACCAGCATGAGAGAACAGTAGTTAACAGGCCACACAAAACTTCAGAGTTGTACACTAGGCAGTACAGGATTTGAAAAATATAAAGCTTAAGGCATCAAAAGGAAGAAGAATGCAGATGAGGTTTAGAGAGGTGCTCCTTTTTCAAACAGGCACTGTTTACCCTTTTTCTTGTGTTCAAAAAAAGAATTAACTGTTAGTGTCTATATGGTTAACTTGTATGTGAACTTCTCCTTTCCCAACTTGCCTTTTATTTTAAATTGAGCAATATATTGACATATACCCGTACTCACTCAATGACTATTGGAGCCAAACAAAAGCAAAAAAGGGAGTCAGATAAATAGTCACTCATATTTCGGCTCCATCTTCCACAGTTAAAAACTACATAAACAGTTCAACTGCATTACAGCACATTTAAGAAAATAAAGGCCCCAAAAAAGTGCGAAGTCAACCTATGATTAATTTTATTCAAATACTTCCCTGGGTCTTGGTTGCATCTTTCTATATAACCTAAAACGAACATTGTAAAAAAATGGACTAATAATATGGATGCAAAGAATGCTTTATGAAAATGCAACTGAAAAAAATATACTTACACATTTGGTTTTGAAATTGTCATTAATAGGCTAACAATAAAGCCAGATACTTTGCTTGCAGGTGTTTATCCTGAACTCTTTTAACATGCAATATATAAACTCCCTAAAGCATTTTTAGCTACACATCATCTTTCAGAGTATCTGCTTAACTCAGCTCATATTAAGACTTTATGGTACATACAGATTTGGACCGAGCATGAATAATGCACAAAAGTGACCTCCATTTTAAGGAATCAGCACTAAAATCAGATCCTAACATATTTAAAGGGTCAGTTGACTAAATGCATGTATATTAACTTTTTAAAAGATATACTACCTATGTATATTACTCAAAAAAATATTATCTTCCTTTCTAACAAGGTAGAACAGGATCAGCAATTACACACATTGTAAGAGTTGAACATGCAAAATCTCTCAGCCCTTCTCTATGTGATAACCATTTTTCACTTACTATTTTTTGCCTTAAAACAAAGGAAAAACCATCAAACTCTGTCGAACCCTTTCAATGTTCCCTCACCTCTGTTCAGGTTGTAATGTGCTAAACAGGAATATATAAATGCTAAGAATACCCAAGACATCAGTTCTGATTACCTGATTGGAGGAAGAGACTCTACAGAAATGTTTCATTTGTGATATAAATTATGTCATTCTGTAAATGCCATGCAAACAGTGGTGGGGCAGGACTGCAAAAGGAGCCTCACTGGTTTTTAGGCCTCTCTGAAGCATAATGCTAATGGTGATGACATTTTTCCACAGCCTACATCTTTCAATTAGGACTAAAAGTCAGAAACAAAATTCCAACAGCCTAGGTTTTGGGACTTCTGATAAAGTGAAACTGACCTTGCATAATTATGGTGCAGATGGATCTCAATCTAATGCAGTTATTTTGCAGTAGATAAATCCAAATCTAAATCACATTTACATGTGATAGATTTGGTCCTGGAAGACTAATTTTGCAGTGGCTCAGAATACAGTTAGCAATGTGAATTTCAAGTTGCTTCCCACCAACTTCAGGTTCCATCAGAAGACTTTCAGCTGCCAACACAGAAAAGGGCTGCCTAAAAAGCAACACTTGCAGGTGTTTGCCACAGGTTAAATGCTTTGTTTTGTACTATACAGAATAGAACTCACTCCAGGCAAGATCATAACATTAAGGCACACACAGTCTGTAACTGGACACTGAAAGATCTTAGCACCTTCTAAAACTGCTCCTAACCCATACAGTTTGACATTTAAAAGTGCAGGCTCAAGATGTGACATTTTCTATGCAAACAAACTGTTTTCACCCCATCCTCGTTTTAATTTCACAATGACTAGAAAATAAAAGAAGCCCCTAATAATTCAATGAAGTCCAAGTGTAACAATGTTCCTGTTCAGAGCTCTATTGACTTTTACAGGACGTTTTACATATGTAGATATTCATTACACTCTCACTGCAGAAAGAGCATCTTGAACAGGTTAAAAAAAAAATCCGTGTAGAATGCATGTCTTGAAGACCTCTAATTATAACAATGCTTTTTAACAACCATCACCATCTTCCCCTTTTCCCCCGCAACTGAACAAAAAGTGCATTTTGATCTCTGTAGGACTTCACTTGTTTTTCTTCAAATTTATTAGCTTCTGTAATTATATAGTCCATTTTATTGTTAAATCAGAAACAGGAAGAGAACACTCTAGGTTGGTATAGTCATTTTACAATGAGCATATCAGCTACAATACCTTTACCTAACGTAGTCATAAAACCAAAACAGAATCAGAACAGCAATTGATTTATTTTTTGACAAACTTGCTTATTGAGATATCACCTATTCTGTAAAGAAGAAAATACTCAAAAAATAAAAAAGTTAAAATTTAGTTAAAAGCTTTACTTGTTTGGGAGCAATTTCATAAAACTCTTTTTAATATGAGCACTTCACAAAATGAAAAACTATTTACATCATTTTGCTTGCGGTTTGGTCACATTATCTACACACATTTGCAGAAGATCTTAGGCAAAATAGGTATGTATCTTCTTCTGACATAGGCTATCAGACTGATTGCACATTTTCCTTTTACATAATGGCTCTCCTATAGTGCACTGAAGTCAGTGATCACTGTCTAATTACATTCTCATTTTAATTTATGGCTCAACAATAAAATCAATACCACTTCAAACCCAAATATCTGAGCGGCTGAATTACATATAGTGTGAAACATGTGGATTCCACTTTTTTAGACCTGATTTTCAAAAGAATAATATATCTCACTAGCACAATTCACAAACTGTGCAAAGAAAGAAACAACTTTTGCATCAAACTGGTTTGAAAATCAAGGCATCTTGCCAAACTCTGTCAACTGATTTCCTGCTAGTTACACCTCATTTAAAAAATGTTCATTTCCTGATGGCACTACAATGAACTTTTCAGCACGCGATTACTGAATTACAGTATCTTTTACATATATATGCTATGTTTAGGCCAATAATGTAATTTCCATGTTACACAATATCATTGCCTTCACAAGCAGAGTTGCTACATACATTCACAGTTTCAATAGATTGTAATTAGCTTCTCCAGTTGTGCTTTAAAAATTCTGAATATTTTCCAACAGTAAGTGCAAAGCAAATGTCCTATGCAGCTACAATTGGTCACAGAGTTATAAATTCCAAAATTACGAGAGGAGCCTTCTCTCATTCTCCGTTTTCATCACCTGCTTTTTCAGGTATGACCTCCAGACTTCGACGAGGCTTTGAGATTTCTGCATTTTCAGTGCCTGGCTTATTAAGTCCACATGAAAGAGTGGCATAATGGATTTGCTTCAGATTCTCCAGTGCTTCATTTTTAGCATATTTGAGAAGATCAGCTTGTCCCTATAAGGAAAAAAATGCAGTTAGAATACACATTTGACAACAGCATTCTCTTCTCTTTTACCCTTCTGCTTATTTCAAATTAAAAGTATAGCTGTCCTGCTCAAAAAAAAAAAAAATCCAAAAAACAAAAGAAAGACAAAAACCAAAACCAAACCAACCAATCAAACAAACACAACTTCCCCCTGCCGCAAACCAAACCAAAACTCAAATATGGATTTTTCTGATGTTAGAAAGAATCAAGCTCTTTGCTTTCTCTGAAGCTGATCAGTGGCATCAGCAATGGGGTATGGGTAATTTCTGCCTAACAGTTTTCAAGAAAGTAATCTGTGCTGTATTTTTAATCCATGGGGACTATAAATGTTTCTGCATAATGAAAATTGCAACGATTGATTTTAATACTTCAGGGAGCCATTTAAAGCTTTACTGGTTTTTTGGTTCTTAGGGATATTTTTTTTCTTAGCAATATGATTCACTCAATAGTAGGATGGTAAAGGATCAATGCTTGTCAATGCATGGAATATGAAAATACAGGCTGACAAGCAATATATAAAAAGGACAGTGATGACAAAGACTTCACAGGGTTGTCTGCAGTTCAGTGCTATTGCTATCCCTCTTTAGAATTATAGAATCATTTAGGTTGAAAAAGCCCTTTAAGATCAAGTCCAACCATTAACCTAACACTGCCAAGTCCACCACTAAATCACGTCCTTAAGAGCCACATCACTATTCCTCTTCATAGCAATTAAGTTATAAGCAAAGTTGTAAGAGAAATTGTCCCAGGCTTAGGTGATTTGGCTCTTGTTCTACAGTCTTCCATCTCGTTGTATTGATTAAAGCCCTCTAACAGCAACAGCTCTCACTGGCAGACTGTGGGCAGCCTTCCCTGCAGCTGGTATCTGCCTACCCTGCCCACTTGCAGGGAATAAGCAAGGCTGTAGCACATGGCGAGCACGTCTGTCTTACTGGTGGGCACGGAAAAGTTCAAAAACAAGAGGAGAAAGTCTGCAAGGGCCAAAGTGATTGTGCTGTGCCCACACGCCTGAGGGAGAACTGCTCCACAGCTCACAGGAAAATACCCCTGAAGGGGAGAAATACACACACACAAAAAGTCCGGTACTATAGTTCCTTGAGACTGCCTGTACTAGTGTATGAACACTGACTGCACCTTCTCCTGTCATGTCTGTCCATCCTGAATAAAGGCTGTCTCCTAAAAGACACTTCTCTTGAAGACATGCTAGTGTCTCTTCCAAAGATAGTATGTTGCTTCTCCTCTGTCAAATAAGGTTGAAGTGCATCTTTACCTCTTGATTTTTAAAATATAGGAGGAGAGATAGAATAGCAGTCAGGCAGAAACGTGTGCACTTCATGGTGTGATACTTCTGATGCTTCTTTAGCAACTCAAAACATAAATACTATCCAATGAAGTGAGCGCACTTATGTATTTGAGACACACAGATTGAAAACAAATACCACTTTCTTCAAAGAAATAATGTCCCTCCTCCCCTTACCCAAGACCATAATAGCCAAAGTCTTTTTTTCTGATCACTAGAGAGGAAAAAAATCTAGAATGTCATCCATCACAGCACAAGCTTCAGTAATATTTTCTTCTAAAGAAAACCAGGGCTACTATTTTTTTAAATCACATACTTTTTTCCAAACTAACAAACAACTAAAAGCTGATTTAAAACACTCCAGCACACTAAATGAGTCATATCTGGAGTGCATCTGTTTCTAGCCCAAGTTCTATTTTACATGGATTAGTAGAATATAGTTCTGGAATTTTAATCAACTTGTTTATTATAGGCAGAACTGCTAGCAAACAGTCTATTAATAAGGTTGCCCAAAACTTCTCAGTTAAAAAAACACCCCTACTCTCAGTTACTTATATGCTTGCCAAACTTTAACTACTTAAGCTGATACTTTCTATGCAGGATTCTTGCCATTGGCAGATTTGGCAGACTTTATTATTATTTCTGTTTAATATTATTCTTTAACCTTATCCATATGGTTAATTCAGTTCTGAGAATAAAGATGGGGAAATGCCATCAGAAGTTTGTTAACAATCTTCTATATTTCCTTCCCTACTCTCACTTGGGGTAGGGACTTGTAATTCAAATGACTACAGGGTAGTAGATCCAAGTTATGAGCTTTTAATAAACAAAAATCAGATTTTGAATGTGGTTAGTACAATCACTCAGGATTCCACTCTTGATCATCCTTCATCTCTTGACAGCTCCAGCAATGTGGCAAGACAATGTGTATTTCATTCCCACAGGATAATGAATGTGCGTTAGGAAAAAAGTTGGTTTTTCCTGGATAGCTTCTCCAAGCCATCAACATCGGGTTGCCAATGCAGGCAGTCCAAAAGCCAGACTAGAGGAGAGGAAGGAACAGCCTGACACAGAGACTCTAGAGAAGAGTGGGATGGGGAAAAGGAGGGTGCAAGAGTGATCTCTGGGACTGACCTGGCAAGAAGCCTAGGACTGCAGAAAGGGAAGCTGGACTGCACTATACAAAGCAGATACTAGATCTTACTGCAAGAGGAGATTGTGAATCACAAACACAGTGCAACAACACTGAATTTGGATCTGACAGGTGAGCAGAGAAAGGGGAAGATTGAGGCAACATTTTGGGTTGGAATACAGAAAGAAAAGAGATTGACAAAATTCGCCATATTGAAAGAAGCCTGAAAATTATAGACAAGTAGGACTAACAATTCAAAAACAGTGAATTGATTGGTAATGAGAATAAAAGCTGGTGAGAGAGAAAAACAAACAAAAACACAGAGCAGGGAGAAGGCTGCTGAATGCAATGAATTGGGTAAGGTGATGAGAAAATGAAAATTAACACTCATTGGGAAGGATCTCTAGAGGTGGCAAGAAGGAAGAAGAGAATATTAGGCACCAAGTGGGAACAGAATAGTGGATGTAGGAAAGCAGGGAAGAAGGAATCAGGGGTTAGCAGGAATGGTTGGTTTTCAGCAGGGAACTGTGAGTGTCTGGACAATTCCGATCAGGGAAGATGAACTTTGAAGACAAAAGAGGACCTAGGATAAAGGGCTGGATTATTGCATTCAAGGTGTTCAGACCAGGGTGAAACAGAAAAATGTATCAGTGCACATTACTCTCTTCTCCAATGTTCAGAATTTATTTCTGAATGCCATTGAACTCAGAAAAATGTTTGTGAAACCTTGTTGTCCTTAGCTGCTTGATCTCAAGATAAAACAAGAGCCAACCACTGCTACCAAATATGCCATGAGCTCAAGTGAGAGAGCTCTGCACAATTGAGATGAAGTGCCTAGTTCTGTTCATATACCACCATGAACACATATGCTGGGGAAATAAAACAGCATGCACATCAAAAATTCAAATTGTAGTCACAGTGAACACTGTTGAAAAGTAATACAATGGATCTGAAAGGCAGAAAATTTTAAAAGTCATCCAGATCTGGAAAAAAACTGCCATCACACCCTCAATCAAACAAAGACTTTCCTTCCAGTTAGGTATCAAATGTCTCTTCTCCAAGGGTTCTCAAGATTCAGTTTCAATTCTTTATATTTTATGCAAACTGATTTTCACAGTAGGTGTCACTGACTTAAAAGGTAAGTTAATACCAAAGTTAGTTGACTGCAACCTGGAACATGGGAATCTCTCGGATCTATGGACTACTCAGGAGTCTTCCACCTTCTTAGCAGACCCAAATGACTGTAGCAACTTGTTCTGATAAAATGCATATTGTAAAGTCAATACAAGAAACCTACAAAGAGCTCAAACTTAAGGCAAGCAGATTTATCTTAAGGGAGTACCAAAAAACCCACATTCCAAGAAACAAAGCTGGTTCACGCAGAGAACTCAATGCTGGGATCTGAAGCAGTTGCCGAAGCAAACCAGTGCATTTCTTTCTGTGTGGAAGGGCTGTCTTCACCAGGCTCTCATCTCAGATTAAGTCAAAATGTAAATTAATTTAAGTCCTTTAGTGGCAAACACACCAAAAACTTGAATTTACTTCCAGCACTGTGGTTAACAGGCAGCTTGTGGTAATTCCCAACTGGGAGCAGGACAGATCTAGGCCTTGCAGAGCATTGGGAGAGTGCTCTCCTCACAGCAGCACACAGCAATCTCTGCTCCCTTTCCTTCACCATGGTTAAAATTCACTTACAGAACAGAGCACTACGTAACTTGAATATTTCATGTTTACAGGCTTCAGAAAAAGTTTTCTAGGCAGGCATGAAAAAAGACCTTGAAGAAGATCAAAGAACAAAACTGATATTCATTCAAAAGCTTTTAGTAAACAGCAGCAATAAAGAATATAGATTAATTTGAAAGCCCAATTCAGTACCCTTTATACCTCTCTGGCCCAATATGCCCGTGTCATCTAGTCTGATCTATTTTTTTCTTAAATAGTTCTTAAAAACATTCTGGGTTTTTTTGAAACTTTTGGGTAAGAGGCAGTGTTTTTATATCATAGCTTCTAAAGTAAAGCTTTCGCTTAGTTTAGTAACTAAAAACAAACCCAAAATGGTTCCTATCAGCTCTTATACATGCAAAATGAGGTACCGTTTCACAGTCAGTTGGATATAGGACTGTCAGTTGGATATAGAATGTCTCAGCACATTCTATATCCAACTGACGTTTCACAGTCAGTTGGATATAGAATGTCTCAGCACAGCTACCTTCATAAGCTGTTATGTTTTCACTCATGATTTTTGACTAACTGGTTCTTCACTAGGTGTGCTAACCTGAAAGTAAAACTGTACAGATGACATTTGAAATAGCTGCATGAGAACCTCTTCCCCCACAAAAAATCCCAAGAAACTCTATCATTAATGACTGATCTTTAGCTCAGGATCTGGAACCCGAAGCTCCTATCAGGAAATGTAAGAAGCCAGTATCCCTTTCTCAAAGTGCTCCTCAGAGTACAACGGAACACTGCTTTGAGCAACTTGGTTGAGTGGGAGATGTCCCTGCCGATGGCAGAAGGGTTGAAACTGGATGATCTTTAAGTTTCTTTCCAACCTCAGCCATTCTATTATTCTACGACACACTACAGTGTTCCATGCCAGCTGACGTGCTCTGAGTGCAGTTTTGGAATTGTGACATAAAGGCCTTAACTTCCTAACTTCTAAATAAGGGTTTAATTAGGAACCAGAATCCCATCAGTCCAGCAACATCAAGAGACTAGTAGCTTCAGATATTTAAATTGAACTGGGATGTTGGAGGTCTTCCGAGGACCTACAGGACTAGGCAGCAACTATCAGAGGCTTTATGAATGCTCCATGGCTGCTAGAATTCACTTGGAGATTTGGTTGGAAAAGTTCAGATTATTTTTTAAAAAGTAAGAAGCTGCAGTCCTGTAAGTGCTTTGAATGTTCCATTTATAAATACATTTTTTAAAATACTGTAGGTGCAGAACCAATGCTATTACAGAAATAACAGATGCCATGGACTGCATGCCTTGCAAGAGAAAGTAATTCACATCGTCTCAAGTGACATGTCAGAAAGCACACAGCCAACAAGGAACATCTAACAAACGCCGAAGTAAGGAGTCCCATCTTCATTCCAAGTACTTCCATTGAACTCTCCCTTTGTGTTTAGAACAGCTCTTCATTGCCAAGACTAATTTACAGATGCTGTTATGCTCCTCCTACGGGCATCTCAAATTCTGAGCCTTATGGAGGGTTTTTCTCAACGTTTTTCTATGCCAGACAAGTCCATAAATTTTTACAATAGGTTGTAGGAGTCTGCTGCAACAGCACTTAAGAGTGATTTTCTTTCTTCAACTTTTTTGGCAGAAAATGTGATTATGTAGGTTTTGAAAATATG
Organism: Ifrita kowaldi; assembly: GCA_013398055.1. Classification (NCBI taxonomy): domain Eukaryota; kingdom Metazoa; phylum Chordata; class Aves; order Passeriformes; family Cinclosomatidae; genus Ifrita; species Ifrita kowaldi. The sequence goes on along the minus strand of VZRS01013315.1, from coordinate 358,878 downwards.
AATTCTATCAGCCTGAGTAGTAACAATAAATAAATTACTAGCAAGTAACTGTCTATTTGAAAGAGATTAATATTCTAGCAGTTTACAATCTCTACATCAGGCAACAGACAAAATTTACTTTAAGTGATGTTCTGAAGTTAAATATCTCTGTGTACATATATGGGGTGAGTAAGAATGGGCGTGGTTGCATATACACACCTACAAATTGGATGGAAGTATTTCAGCTGAATTCAAACATACTATACTGATAATAAATTTGGCCACATGGCTTCAAATTAAGAAAAATTAAATCCTTTAAAACAGTAACTGTGATGCGTGTGCATGCAAAATACATACAGATATTTAATAACTACATCAGATGTTCTAAAAAAGTTTCCCTAAAATTGAGCTGTCAATTTTGTTATTTTATCAAACTTTCCATTGCATCAACTGCAGTCAAAATGTCCCAATTGAAAGAGAACGATCAATATGTATCTCGAGGGTAAAATGCAGCTTAATCAGTTTGGAAAATACATTAGCCACACCATGTGAGCATTCCATGAGTCCTCTGGGTAGGAGCTGAGGATGGCACTCATGCAGGATTATTTAGTAATGCTGCTCAGAGCCACACAACAATTCCTATATCATAGCCAAGAGTCCACGTATTTATTATGTATTTCCACGTGGATTTTTGTACTATTTGAGAAGGAAGTTAATTTGAAGAAGGCAGGGAATTCAACAGATAAAATAAATTCTCAAAGTGGTTCAGATTGTTGCTCTTCTGCTCAATTTCTAGTCAAAAAAATGTGGATGTTCACTTTTCATCCATGTTCTCTCATAGTTTTTTGAGAACTGGAAACATGGAAATGGAAAAACAGATTGAAATTATGATTGTAGATCTTTTTCTCCAGACAGGAAGAGTAGTGTCTTAGAAACTGTTTAACTTCTGCTTAATTATAGGACACAAGAGTATGGTTACAGCCCGCAGTTGAAGAGTGAAAACCCTCAGTATGTCAGTTCAAACAAATCTCAGCCTTTAACTTTCTGTACATCTAAATGTGACCAACAACACTTAGCAGATACCTATCTGAACTGCAGCACCTGTAAACAACTATTAAGATGTAACAACATACCAGAACTTTCTGTAACACTCCTGTTAAGGTTACAACAACAGGCTGATTAAAATCTCACCAATTTTTTTAAGTAAAGTATTAATTATGGGACAAATTGTACCTTCCTAAAGAAAGAATCTTAATCTCTGAGTAGAAAAAAACCACCAAGTCAATGTTGAAGAGATTTTATCAATCATTTCTTCAAAACTAAGGCCTTCTAATGTCATAATTACATTAATCCTAAGGACATGCACATAAGCCCTACAGTGCTCCTCAGAGCCAGACCCACCATGTGGCTTCTCGGATTCCTGGCTAACGCAGAAATCACGACTTCACATTTCAGTCACTCATCAACTGCAAACCTCCCCCCCACCAACCCTTATGTTCAGAATGTAAAGCAGAGATGAAGCAAAGGTACTGCTGTTTCAGGCAGCATTAAAATAGATTTTCCTATTCAAGCTGGTATCTGACACTTTTGACAGAAAAAAGGGGATAAGAATTTATTTCTTTGACATTTGCCCAAACCCACTGAACTGACTCTCCTCTATCCCCTCAGAAGCACAGGGCTGATACATGACACATCCCATACACTGTGTTCAGGAAACTCTGTTCTGATACAGGAAATGTGATATTCTGGTCCTTTACCTATAAGCAGAACCTGCATGCATATTTTTAGAATGTATTAACTGTACATGCTGTAGCAAATTTCACCCCTTTTTGATTCTCCTTGGCATTGGATTTGTGCAGTATAACACAAGAGGGATTGGAGCACCAAGTGACATCATGAAAAGCTTAACAGTTCAAACCAACATGGAAAGCTGGAGAAATACATATGCATTACTGCTTTTCCGCCATAGTTCACTGTAAGAAGAGGCGGTATGGAATGGCATTTTCAAGAACTAAAAATAAAAACTACGTGGGAGAAAATAATTTTCTTTATAATTAAAACAGACTTTATAGTTGAATGTAGTGAAGAAGTATTTGATTGAGTGGGAGAGAAGAACTCATTAGTGGATGTAAACACAAAACTTGAATAATTTGGGCTAGAAGAATAGTGTCAAGGGAATAAATTAAGGGAAGCAGTTTTGCTATCTCTATAAATTTCGATATACTCTGCTGAGATGAAAGACCACCAATAGGAAACCTGAAGTGTTCTAGTTTCCTGAGGGTCTCTGGCTGAAAGCTTTTCTCATACTTTACCATTTATTCTTTTGTCAAAATGTAAGCAAATGTGCTCGACAAAATGTAAAGAGAGTCTCCAGCTCATACACTCAATTTATTCCGGCCTGGATTATGAACATAATTGCTTCCACCATTAATCACCATTCATCACTGATTGCAATAGTAACAGCTTCCCTTCTGTTTTTCAGTAACTGTATTAACATTAACACTTACTCCCTTTCAAATTACAAAAACAGGGTTTAAACAACACCATAGCTTCCTTCCAGCCCAACCCACTTTGCAAAAGTCAAGACTCATTGTTTCAGCCAGGTATTAAAGATTACCAAGGATCCTGCTAATATTAAAAGGCTGCAAGAAGAAGATGTTAGTCAAACTAAATGAAGTAAGCTTCCATAACACTACAAGAGAATAACAAGTCACATTCAGAGTCTGCTGTGTTTCAGGTTATATAAGCTAAAATTGCTATGATTATAGAAGTGAATAAATCCAGTTGAACTGTGACACAGAGTAATGACCAGTAACAACATTAGAATGACAGTTTGAACAGAAAAATACAGTAACCAAAGGAAGACACATTACCTTTAAAATTGTTATGTTCCACGTAAAACTTTCTACTGATTTTTGCAGTTTTCTTTCTTTTAGGCCTTCTCTTGCTCCTATATTGTGCAGGTTTTCATGAAACTCCATTGCTGTGGAGAATAAAAGAGGGAGGAATATAGTATCTATTTTAATGCATTTTTGTGATCACAGAGATAGCAACTTGAAACTGACATGGCAGAAAGACAGTGAAAAAGCTTCAAAAATTTTATTCTTCAAGCACAAATCCATCTGATGTAGTTAAGATGGAATGTTATATAACATGCCAATATATACAAATCTCTCTAAGCCAAAATCCACTAAAGCACCTGATAGGTCATTGCTATACAAAGATGGAGCCCAGCAAGTATTTCCCACAGAAATGTAATCTCTAAGCACAACTGAATTTGTTGTACCACACGTAAAAACCTTTTTGTAATTGCTATAGGATGGAAACAGTAATTTCATTAACTACTCTAGCCCAATAAATTTATTTTGTGCCTTGCTCTTTTATGCATTTACATCACAGTTGTCCAGCTTACAGTTTATATGGTGGGGTCTGCCCAGAAAATAAACACTTTACCTTATCCCTGAGAAGTAAAGAAACACCTGTGAAGGAGGAATGCCAAGTGAACTTGCCAAGGAATGCCAAGGACATTTTACCACACCATGTAAACTACTGTGCCCACAAAACCCGTATCCCACAAACTCCAAATCAAAAAAAATTTGATAAAATTCAGATTAACTTGATCTAAGCACTGAGCGGACCAACCAAAGTTTTAGTTTTTACCCAGCACACTGCACGGATAGCAGAAACATAATTTGCTTTCCATGCTGCTGTTACAAGCCATATAAAAATAAACTTCAAACAGTTTCCTTCACACAGGAGAAGGAAAATGTCCTTCTATGGGTACACACAGTAACCTAGCATGGATTATAGCTACTCTCCTAGGAAAGTCATACTTCAGTTGTGCTCTCAGGATCTCCATCTCTAATAACATACAGGGTATTTTGAAGTCAAAAGTCGGCAGGGTGGTTGTGACTTACATCTATGAACATAAAACCAAGTTATAGTTACAGTACAAATTACAATTTTAACTGTACAAAGTACAAATTATAATTTTTAATTGATCTTAACTGTTGGTTGAGATCTTCTATTTGCCCAGTGAGTGTATGTGCTTCAAAATTTACATGTACTTAATTACCATGAATAAGCATACAAACTTGGGTTGGCTGTCAATCTGAGAGAAGACTGACTTTTAAGGACATTATAAGTATCTCTTCTTCATAATCTCTCTATCCCACACTCATGTCTCATTAAAAGAAAGAGAGATGACTGAATGTTTTCATTGTACATTCCTTTACCTTACTCCCACATATGCACACACACATTTTTAGAAGTATTCACAGATTCATTTGAAAGGCAAAACTGTTCTTTCTACCTTTTCTTACTATTTTAAGTTTTGCTACAAGAAAAATAAATGGCAAATATTTTCCCTGAATTAACATACTGTATCATTTTTATTTCAATCACTTCTCTATAGCTCTGACTCTGCAGTCTCAAATAAAATGTTCATACTATATTTCCCCAAAACAGATTTCTAAACAGGTGAGAAATTAAAGTTCATTAACCCATCATTGTTTCCAAGTATCCACTTCCTGTTCACATCAACCAAAATAATAAACTCCCAATATGATTATGGAAAGATAATACACAGATCCATACTTACAATATTAAACTTGTGGAGCCATCACAACAGTACAGATTTTTTGATCTGTACAAGGAATTCTGAGACATACTGGTAAACTTCTGGAGTTCTGTACGTCATTTCCATCTTTACAATTACTGCTTTTTAAGTCAGTGGACACCAGCAAATGATCTTAACTTGAACTAAAGCCACTCAGAGAGATGTAAGAATCATGCTGAGGGCCTGCATATATTAAACGTGAAATTGGTGCTTTGCAGATTTCAGATTACTCTGATGTATACCAAGTCCCTGATATCACAGACACAATGGTGACCATGTATTTTGCCAGCCAGAAAAACTCCTTTCTGTTCACTGACAATCTTCTGTGGTGATGGTCTTCTTTATCTACACTCATGCTATGATACATTTGTGTTCTGCCACAGCCATTCCACCCCAGCTAAGTACATTTGGCAGTTGGCAGGAACATCTCATGACCCTTCTTCAGAAAATGAAACAGTCAAATCATCCTACCAGGGCACACACCTGTAAACCCTCAGTTCACAGGGGCCTCCTGCTTAAGCAGCACTAATCACCCCCCTACCCTCAACATCTCTCACACACTGGCCAACTCCTCATCATCATGCTACACTAAATCTATGCTACTCTAAGCCTAAATATACAAGCAAGGACAAGTAGATTTGAATTTTATTTCTGCTTCCATTACTAGCTCTTGCCTGATTAACTGAAATTAATTATTTCATCTCTTTGTCTCAGTGTTTCCATCTGCTGAAAGGAATTAATTGTATTCACTACACAATATATGGAAAACTAAATTTTAGAATATGAATGCAGCACAGCATTTAACTGTTGACTATGTCTCTCTTGGTATTCCTCTTATATGTTCCCACTTGGTTTTCTTGCACTTTGCCTTGGAACTATTTAATGCATCAACTATGACAAAGGAATAACACAAGTGTTAAATTCCAAAATTAAACTTCTTCCAAGATAACAGAAAAAGGAAAAAAGAGGAGAGACATTCTCATTTACAGCTAAATTAATAAAATAAACTACATGTCCATATAAACTCATGTAAACGTGCCTTTAGGATATGCTTGCAAAGAAAACTTCATGTTAAATGACTTTTTTATATACACAGTTTTCTGTATCCTTGCAAGTAAAAATTCAGCTCTCACTCTCATTAAGATATAGTAAACAAGTCACTTTTATGAGGCTTAATTACTTCTCGATTTATTAGTCAATTAGTAATTTTGAACTGCCGAGAGCTCTTGAATGATAACAGGCATACTATTAACCTCATGTATCACTCAATATGTTTTTGCATATACCACCTCAATCAAAGAAAGCACAAGTTAGTCATATTTTCCATTTATTGTGGCAGATGTTAAGAAAGACACAATTCACAACTTTCTGAGTGACCACAAAGAATATACAGGATGTGTGCTCTTCAGTTTGGATGGTATGTCCTGTGTTTTAATTTTTGCCCATTGCACAAATGTATTTATCTACAATGAAATTATTATTGATTGTTGCCTTGAGCCAGAAAGCTCAGATCTAAAAAGGTCTTTTGACTGGAAATGTCAACTTTACTAAAATCCTTATTTGCATAGAAACATTGAGATTGGAAGGCACAGCTGGACCAATCCCATTGCTCAAAACCAGCATCAGAGAGAACAGGTGGCCCAGGACTGTGTTGAGGTGGCTGTTCAATATCACCGAGGGTGGATATCCCACCTCTCCTGGGACTGAAGTGAGGCTGACCGACTTGGCCCTACTTTCTAGCTTTCTTTAACCTGTTTGACTGTGGTAACTCTACTGCTTATGACAGTGTGATGAGGTTTCAAACATCATTCTTTGGTCCCTTTCTGACTTTCTGCTCAGGGCACTAAGTTTGCACAACCTGCACCAAGAAGTCTGGTCATCACTCCATAAGTAAGGGTGAGCTGACAGAAGCCATACAATTTCCTAAGCATTTGCAAAATAAAAACTGTCTTCCACATTAGTAAGACCAGCTTTCCAGTGAAACGTTCACTCCATCTATTGCAAGGCACATAAATACACTGTAATATATGGAACAAAACAGCAATAGCATGATTCAACAGCAGGTTTGGACACTGAACAAAATACTGCTGACTAATTTTCCTAATCATAAGCAGAGATTTCACAGCATATTCTTCACCTCTGCAGTATACTTGTTTATTCTAAAGCATTCTCATAAGCAATCCTTCAGTATTTCCAAATAATATTTTCCCCATCAATGCTGAATCTCTTTCTGGCTCCCCAGTGAATGCTGGCTATTTGAATTTCATGATTGTCTCAGCTTTTTCCTCCCTCTCAGACTCTTTCCCACGGGCCTGCAATGCATTAGATGGCTTTAACACTTCTTCATTCCCCCAGGAATACCTTACCATTCAAGATGTTATTCTGAAATTTTTATGTACAATTCTCTTCTCCCATTTTCAATAACTTCAAACAGCATGAGGAAAAGAGAAGTACTATAAGGCTACTCGATGCAGTAGGAACCATGTGAGGAGACTAACAAAAATTTGCTTGGTTAATCTTGCAAAAAGAAAACTAAAAGAGCAGCAATTGCACTCTTGATACTCTAGACCAGTCAGATAAGACCTTGGACCTCAAAGGATCACTTCAGCTAAAGGACAATATTAGGATGGATGTCCACCAGCAAAATCAGAATTTATGTAAAATTTATTACCATTGTAGATGTGGTTCTGTAATCAGCATTGAAAATGAGAAAATTACTCCGATCAAAAACTCATATTCATTTTAAAATACAACTTGACATGATCAATTTTCAAGAGCTGTATTGGGAAGCAGAATTTAAGGACCTTACAGTCCTGTGTTTCCTCAATCAGCTGCAGGATGACCTACAGTATTACATGCACAGGATCTCAAACCTGTATTAATTTATGCTTAACATATTCTGACGGAACAGTTATGTCTATAAACTCAACAAAGACTAAACGACAGTATAGACAGCAAGGTGTCTCGTTGCTGAAGTATGAAGTAGGTGTCTCATATTGAAGTATGACATACTTCAATAACAAAAATTTTTCCTAAATAAAACATACAAGGCAATATAATTGTCTTGGCAGGATGATAACTTTGAGCCATCACTTGTCAGAAACACTTCCAGACTGGAACTTTAGCTTTGTTTTATTCCTGGATTCTCACTATTTAATTCTTCACAAATATGTTCAGTAGATACGAAACCTTTCAGAACTTACAACATTCATATGAGCTTAAAATATGTGTTATTGTTCTGCTGATGCTTGAAATACTGGAACAAAGATGCCCTGCATATTGACGGAGTGCCAACACCGTATCTTCACCAAAAAAATATCACTTGGTGATATATCTCAAAAGCAACATTTTTGATACTATTAAAAGACACTCATCTTCAACTGTATTTAGCTTGAAAAAATAGTTTCTTCCTTTCTTTAAAATGAAGCTACTTCATGTGAAATTCATTATCCTTAATTACTAACTAGAAATGACACCTGTTGGAAGTTGGCTAGCAATTCCTCCCATTAGTGGGCTTTCACTATAGTTCCAAAGTACCATACTTAAGATATTTATTAAAATGTGACATATAAAGCAGCATAAGTGACTCTTCTATTTTTAAACTAGTTAAGAAGCATATATTAAAAAGGAAAGTGTCCTTAGGTCACTGAGCTGCATACAATTATAGTTTTACATACAATATACGTATCTTTGTTTGAACACCCTGATGATAATTACACATTTATTAAAATCAAGATGTGAAAAGAAACTGGAACATGGAAAACTGGAGTACGTGCCTGTACAGTATGAGTTCAGGAACTGTTTGGAGCTCTGAGATTTGTTTGCTTTTGTATCAGTTCCTATCACAAAGCCCTGGCATACAACCTCAGCTCATAGCAAAAAACATTCACACCTTTTCTTTAACTGAGAACCACGAAACTAATTTTTCAAGGAATCCTTAGCAAAACAGCAAGCACAACACTTGCTTTACTGTATTTCTAAAGCCAAATCTCTCCTTGACATGCTCATTTGTTTTCTTTGATGAAAGCTTTCCTGCCAAGAGATGATTTACAACCTAGCTGAGACATGACTACACAGCAGGTGGGCTCCTCCTGTATAGGTTTTTTCTCTTAACAAAGAACTTTATCAGTGAAATAGCACAGTGATGAAACTCTGGCAATAAATGCATATACTGAGTAGGCCTAATGTGAAATGAGTAGCAAACAAAATTTGAATACGTCTATATGAAATACACACTGGTAATACTCCAGGTATGAAGCACTTAAATTCAGTCAAGCCAAATACAGTTTTATTTCATTTCCGGTAGAGTGCTTTGATTTAAAAGCAAACCAAATACTTTTCAAATGAGTTATAAATACAAAATAAAACGAAATAAACATTAAATATTTTTAAACTAATGGAAAATACCTCACAGCTTTTGATTAGATTACCAGACCTTGCAGGTCTACTACTATGTAGACTCATCTCAAACACTTACAAAGATTCTGCGAATAATTTGCACACACAGATTTGTTCTTTACAAGAAAAAAAAAAAATGCAAGGAATCAGTTTATATATTCAAACATTTCTTCCTACACGGTGTAGGTTAAATGGTAATAAAGGAAACTAAAGAATCCTAGGAAAGTATTTAAGCTGTAAGTATTCATTTCCATATATAAATATTTAATTTTCTTATACAGCCATTACTCTTGGCCATATCTTTGAAAGCTACAGCTTTAATTTTTTACAGCATGAAATATACTTCTTAATATTCTTATTTTAGATTATATTTCTTAAACAGTCAGCTATTTCAGCCTTAAAAACAATTTCCTCTTAAATTTAATTTTATCAGAAAAATGATTAGGAAAAGAGTCTGGCTACCAGATCATATCAACAATAAATCAAATCCATCACATTAGAGAAGCAACAGAAGTCACTATACCTGTAAATTCTCATATATTTTGCTTACAGAACACTCTTCACACAAAGATTTAAAATGAACCTTAATAAACTAATGCTTAGAGCACCTCTGTATTTTCTAAAAATCATTACTAAATGCAAAAATGGAGTCTTAGCAGGAACAAAGATTAGATGCTGAAGTAGTTCCAAAAACTTAGTTTCCACTGAAGACACTGAAAAAATTTGACTCCATAACTAGAGAATCAGAACTTCTTGGCAGATTCAGAGAGTATTTTGCTGCAGATTCAAGATGCTCAAGGTATTAATTATTTGCATTCAATATATTTAGATTATTGTTTGACAAAAGAATACATTGCCTTAATTATTTGTTCAGTATTTTTTAATTACTTCAACTTCTTTGATGCTGGGCACTATCTCTGTAATAAGTGGAAGTGCTCCTCAGACACAGACATGGATGTTCTGCCTCTACTGAGGTGGCTGAAAACGATTTCGGTGCCTGCTGCCCTATTATTCTTGAAAAGTCATAAAGACAAATTGCATGCTTCAGAGAACCTTCTTATTCCAACACTCCAAACAAGAATGGCACCACAGCCTGCCGAGCACCATCCCTTTTGCATCCTTTCTTTTGAATTAGTGTTTAGTCTTCCAGCCCAGACTCGCACAGTGCCATATGCAATCACAGTAATTCAGTTTTCAATATAGGAGACTTTCTCTAATGCTAGGGAGCCACTTAGGACTTAAGATGGTCACTAAATTCTTTAAGAAACACCATGAGAAGAGATTCAAAGAAGTTGCAGTATCAAGCTTACACTGCTATGAAGCTAAAAACAGGACACATGTAACATCTATACTACAACTTGGTTACTTCCAAAGGTTAAGTAACCAGCTGCACCCTTCCAAACACTTTCCAGAACAATCCTATGTAACCGTAACCTTCTAGATACCAAAGTCAACAAAAAGAATATCAACTGACAGAACTCAAAAAACCCACACCAACACTTTTTCTGTTCCTCCAAAACAACGCTTCTACGAAATTCATAGAGAACCAGACCTTCACATATTGAAACAGTTGTTCTGGAAAACTGACTCATGGTATTCCACCCTCAATGCACAGAAAACTTTATTCCACAAAGACATTCCTCTGTGAAGACAGACTATATTTCTGAATGGGGGTGAAGTTCAGCCACTACATGTATGAGAATTAATTAAGAGTGTCAATAAAGGGCATAAACACAAAGATACAAAGGACAGGATTATTTTCCACAGACTGCTGTTTCCATCTTTTATTTACCAAATTTGATACCCAAGAGAGACCAATGAGATTTTATTGAAAAGTTTCTGATTTTACTGAATGTTAGAATGCAGATTCAATAATGATATTGATTTATGGCACATCGTAATTTCTCCCAGTGTTCAGATCTGGCCGAGCCCACGTTGTTTCACGTTTATGCAATATTAATGAATCTCTTACATTGCCACAGTAATCTAACTTCTTTCTTTTCTAGCATTACATTAACAGAGTGGAAAAAAAGGCTTCATGTGAAGGGGGAAACTCAAGAGAGTAATGCAAAAGTCTGTGCTGGTCAAATATTCGCCGTAGTACCAGTGAGTGAGATCATTAAGAAGTATGTGAGATGCCTCCTAGGAATCATCCACCTATTTGCAAAATATATCAGATCCACAAAAAATCCAATACCATCCAAGGTATTACAGGGGGCAATGTATGAGAAGCAATGCAGGAAAAATGTGGTGTACGACTGGTGCGAAGAACCACGGTGAAAAAGACTTGAGCACAAAAAAAAAATGAGTCATCATCTATTCATTAATACTACCTAAATTGATCTAAGGGCAATTCTTCGCTTCTCCTCCTCCCCAGTAGAATGTGGTTTCAAGAATATTCAAGGCACAGGAGAGGAACAGGTTTACAGAGCCAGGGAGTACATGCCATGACAGTATAAACTGAGCTGCTGTGGAGCTATACCTGGAGAGGCTTAGCAGAGTTATTTGGGGAGGAAGGACAAATAGGAAGAAAAAATACAGAAAAAAAAAAAAGGAGTAGACAGGACAAAGAGCAAACAAGAAAATAACAGGTAAAAATGATGGACCAAATACACAAAGCTTAGAAACATAAATAAAGGGATTAACTTGAATACACCCTTTATTTCCTTAACTATCAGTGAAAGCCTATTGTGCTAATAAACATTGAAAATTATGTTGTGACAAGTGTGAAGAAAGAAGTTAAAACAATTTGATAGCTGACTTATTAAGAAATGGGAACATGGAGAAAACAAGGAAAACAAGGTATTTCAAAAGCATGCAGACTGGCTGAGAGGGGTCTCCAAGTCAGGGATAACTGCAGAAATATTGGGAACCTAGTCATTGCCTTTCACAATTTAAATAAAAACTCAATTGCCTGCCTATATACCAAGTCAAAAGTGCTCTTCAACAGTTGAGTATATAAATTTCTTTTGCTCTGTTAGTGGATTATCTAATCTGTCAGAATATAACTTTTTCTTACATGGTTTATTTTGGTGAACCTGAGTCAAAAACCAACTTAGAATCCAAATAACCTGAACAAATAAAAAACCAAAACCAAACCAAACCAAACCAAACCAAATAAACAAACAAACAAAAAAAAACCCAGAAAACCCCCACCTCTAAACAGCTCAGTAGATGTGTCATTCTGCTGGAAAGCTTAAGTCGTAACAGTGGAGAAGCAAACAAGAGCTACAACTATTTGAACAAAATTGATTTTATTCCTTTAGTTTTCAACTACTGGAAGTATTTTTAGTGTTTGTATGGCCACCATCCTAGTATTTTAATGCATGCAGCTCAAATTAACTTTTTTCCAACAGATATGGTATACTGTGTTTATCTTTAATGGCATCCAGAATGGCTGGATATTTCCTTTCTTGAAACTGTGTCCTGTTTCTGACACTGCTGAAGGGCTGCTTCGAAGTACATGTTAGATAATATACTCATTTTATGTCATTCATTACTTGCATTATTAAATAAAGTCAGTCACTGTACAGATGGGATAAACAAGACAGACTCTGCTCCAACAACTCTGAATCAAAGTATGAGGAAGAAAGAGAACAGATGGATAAAGGAAGAGTGAGGAGTACAAGGAAGCAATGAAAACTATTTTGGTTAAGGTGGTAGGAGGACATGTGTCAATCTAGCTATATTTGTGGGATAATTTTTAAAACAAATTCAAAGGAAGTAGCCTGGTGGATGTTTACAGAGAGCCCATGGGACAACATGATAGAAAGCATGACGAGGGCTGACAATCCATCAGGCACTGGAAAATCTTGCTACCAAATGAGCAAACACAAGAAAAGTGAAAGCAGCTCAGTCCTGACGCACAATGAGGAAAAAAGTATAAAAAACCATCCAGGGACCGACACCATCAAAACGACAGCCAGGAAAATGACGTGTGTAAGGCAAAACTGTGATGGTCAAATGCAAAGAAAGGATAGCGTAGCTGAGATTCCAGAAAATAAGAATCTGAACAAGAATTCTGGCTGCACAGATGACTAGGGAAGGTTATTCCTATAAAACCATATGGAAAGCAATATGTATGTTTTTTACAAATCTGCATTCTTAAAAATGAATTCATCCTTAGTTTGAGCAAACAGTGCTGAAATACACATATATGCATCATATCACCAGTAAATTGACACTGCTAGAACTCTTTACAATAACTTCATTTTCTGAATTAATACAGAAACCTCAGAGACCATTCCTTGCAGGTATTACAAAGGCTACCTTTTCCCTACACTCATTAATTTACCCTTACTGATGTTATATTTCACAAGATTATAGAATCATAGAATGGTTTGGGGTTTGAAGCGACCTTAAAGATCATCTAGATCCAAACCCTCTGCCATGGGCAGGAACACCATCCACTAGACCAGGTTGCCCAAAACCCTCCAGTCATATCTACATTTGATTAAGTTCAGTAATTCTTTGTCACCAGCAAGCTGTGTTTGGTAATTATTGCTCCCCATATTCTAATGAATATTTGGAATATTCTTCTGAGCTTCCACTGCTGAACGCCAAAATGAATTCATAAGTTGTGGTTCTCTCTTCTAATCAGGGACGAGCTCAAGCAGTATTTCAATTATAAAGCAAAAAATGCAAGGGAAGATTCAAAAGAGGACTATAGGAATGATGTGATTTGGGTACAAAGGAGGCTATAAGTGGGGTAAGGTGATCTGTACATTCAAATTCTTTACTCTAGCAAAGATACAGGAGCATTTTAGGTCTCTAAGAGATTAAGGGAATGGACCAGACTATCTTCAAATTCCCTTTAGCATCTAGATTCTATTTTCTTGCAGTATCTGTAACTGGCTTAATAGCAATAAAATAAATGGCACTGCAGTCATCTTGAAGTTATGTGGATTTTTTTCTTAATTCTGAAAAGAGGAAAAGTACAGTGGGAAGCAAAGCAATATCATGTTCCCATATCTATTCAATATTCATGTATCTAAAATGCTTTCAATAACTATTTAACTAAGAACCGGACGTGTTGAGCTGAAATTAATATCCTGATATGAAGAAAACAGAGAGATTTTTAATATGGTTTAATTTTAAAGAAGCAAAATGAGGAGAGATGTTCACAGTTTAATGTTCTCAGAGAATATTAATAGCAAAGAACCTGAATTCTGAAAATAGCCATCCCAGTAATTGTATCTTTGCTTATCCAGTAGGCCATCAACCTAAGAAATAATACTGCATTTATTTTCAGATTAGGTCTGAATTTTATAGGAGGCCAAAAGTCTTATTATTAAACTTAAGACTGAACACAGTTTAATAGAGTGAATCCACTTTGCCTATTTAAAAAAATTCTCTTATAAGCCTGGTTACAACAACAAAAATTTACTGCTTATTGGAAGCTTGTGTACTTCTTATTTTAGCAGCTTTTTCACTCTTTGAGCCACAGAACAAAAAAGCCCAGACAAAGGCATGATTTTGCTTTTTCCTTATCAAGAAACTACATAGGACAACGTATAATCTTTTACTCATAATTAAAGAAAGAAGCATCTACTGAGATCATGGGATCAATCAGTCCTAAGATAATCTTCAAATGCCATTGATATTAAATGGTAATTCAGTTCAGCTCATTCATCTTAAAAAATGCCTTGACCCTGCAGGGCTAAAGCTGCCCTAAATAGCAGGATCTATTACATAATCCATACTTAGGCTTATGTCACCACGCTGGAGGGTTCTCATTTGAAGGAGACCAAAATCTCCACTATTTAGCATGGGTTTTAAGTCTTTAGCATTCCTAAACAAAAGATTCCTGGACCCAGCTTCCCCACATAAAATAAGGTGGTAAGACTCAAGGAAGTCAGACATACGGAAGTTTACAGGAATCCATGTAAGCTAGTACAAAGTAATCTTTTCTGAAAAGCAACTATTCTAAAATACAAAAATTTGGGCAACTAGCTTTTGCCTTACCTCTAACCAAGGATCTAAGCTGCTGGTGACACTAAAAAAAAAAAATGGCACACTATCACCACATAAATGGGAAATGATTTAAGAAACAAGCACACACGTCTACCAGACAACGTCCTGACGACAGCACGATATATTTTGTGTTTGGTGTTGCTGTGATTTAACCCCAGCCAGCAACCAAGTACTGCACATTTGCTTACTCCTCCTGGGTGGGATGGGGGAGAGAACCAGAAGAGTAAAAGCGAGAAAACTCGTGGGTTGAGATAAAGACAGTTTAATGGGTAAAGCAAAAGCTGTGCACACAAGCACAGCAAAACAAGGACTTCATTCTGTGTGAGCACTGCTCAGCAGTAACAAAAACATCTCTGCATTATCAGCCCCGTTTTTAAGCACAACTCTATAACACAGTCCCGGTACCAGCTACTCGGAAGAAAAATAACTATCCTGGCCAAAACCATCACAGTATTTTGGATAAATCTCTACATCTATCAATAAGATATGCGAAATAATATTCTGTCACTCATGGTATTTACAATTATTTATGTTTGACAACTTGAAGTAAATAGGACAACTTAAAATTTTCAGGTATTTTGACAGTTCTGGGGTTTGACTAAAGTTCACAGAGCCTGAAGTGTGCATTGTAAATCCAGGGGAGATCTAGAAATTCAGAGTGGGTAAGCCTTCCCTGCTGCTGATCTGAGCTGGAAGCTACTGTTAATAGAAATGAGTTTGTAAATGAAGGCTGAAGGTGTAAGAGCTTGGTTTTTTTTTTTGGGGGGGCGGGGGGGGGGGAACGGTGGGAGGGACAGAACAAAACTAAGAGACTGGAATTTGAAGGAGAGCAAAGAAGCGAATCAAAGAATGGAAGAAAATCATGGAAGACGACAGGAGCTGCAGGATGCTGAATATCAGGCAGATAAAAATTTATTTGTATATAAAAAGCTTTTTTTCCCAATTGAGTCAGGCAAAACATGGTTGTAAATCCTTTGGCTGACTCTCTGGCAGCATTCCTGTTTCTGATGCAAAATGTGATGCATCACTTTGAGCAAATTTGTAACATTATTTATAAAACAGTTAAAAGATCAAAAGAAAGCAAGCATGATTAAACAGCAAGGTCAGACATGCTATCAAAACAAGAAGGAAACCTTCAAAACTCAGTTGTGTCCAAATGAGAAAACAGTTACAAAATATCATGTAAAAAAAGGTCAGTTTGTGCCGGGATTAAGAAGTAGTTACACCATCTATTTCAAATGTGTATCAGACCCAGGAAAACTTTCAGAGAACCTGTGTGACCAACACAGAGCCACCCAGCAGGTGTAGAGAAACATGGGAATGAAATATCTGAACTACTGTCACATAATTATCAGAAGGCAATGTTCTTCTGGCAATTCAAGCTTCACCAAGGCTCTTGAAGACATTGGGCTACCACAAGAAAAGAAAAAAAGGTCTCTCATAGAGAAAGAGGAGGTAGGAGTAAATGATTAAAAAATTTTAGTGTGAAGGAGGATCATTCTCTTTGTTTCCTGTAATCTTATGTTTTCATTTGTGGAAATGACTATACTGACAAGCTACTGTCCATATTGGAAACTTGCAATTTCCAAATTCAAGGTGTAAGCCTATGAATCTTTGATTTCTATGATTTGAAGTGTCTTTCCACTCTTACTGGATGTGTCTAAATTACAGTAATCTCTTTTTTTTGTATGAAGTTTTTTGTTGTTGTTTGGCTTTTGGGTTTTGGTTATTTTGGGGTATTTTTTGCTACAGTTGAATATTGATTAAAAATTTTGGAAAATAAAAAAAATGCAGTAAGTTCTGTACAATATTTTTGAAAAGCAACTTGTACTTACCTGCTTTCTGACACTGCACTATCTTCTCATATAAGCTATCTGTATTTTCAACTAGAGTCTTGATGGTGTGAATCATCTGTAGAGGAAATAAAATACACAGAAATATCAGTAAAATTAAACTTTTACTTAAAATTTTTAATGTGTAAAAGATGTTTAAAATTGAACCCAAATCAATAAACCAATATTTATCATTAACATAATGAATACACCCATTTTCCTGGTCATAACGAGGCAGAGGAGTGCCCTAAATGTAGCATAAAGACATAAAAAATACAGCAATTTTGGGCTGGGATCTGTGAATACTGAAGCAAAATGTCTACTCCATAGTTCACTGCCTATCAAAGCAACTGGAAATGATACAACTAGGTAATTCACTTTTGGTGGCTTGGGTGAGATAACCCGGATGCAATTATCCTCTTCTCATTCATTCCAACATTCAGGATGATGATCACTCATGACCCAGTGCTCCCTTTTTCCTAGGCATCATTTCACTGCTTTTCCAGATTTTTTTCTCTACATTTTCCCTTTTATGGCTTGACCTGCACAAACATATGAGACAATGCTCTATGGAGGAAAACAACAGGCTGGTAGTGGAGGATAAAAAAAATAAATTATTCCTTTAGCTGATCTTTCTAAACAAAAAGCCTTTCAGGGAATCCCAGCTGAATGCACAGTTACTGAGATGGAACCGTGCAGATTTTTCAGCCTAGGGTATGTTCTGAGAAGTAACAACTTTGCTTCACACCTTACCCACTGACATCTCTGGTATCCACTCCAGCAGACAATTTTCTCTCCACTAAAACAATGACTAGATTTTGACATGTTACTTATGCGGGTGTTCTTGTGGAGCTTGCTCTTCCTTAGGAGACCACAATCTGCTTTTATGAGGAAGAACATTCCATGTTACAGGGAAAAAAACCCCAAACCCCCCTAACACTATTCCTCAGAGAAAAATTACTGTAAGAGGCATGACTTCCTCACACGTATTAGAAAGAACCTTCTCCAGCTGAATGACATTGAGGCTGTTTTTCTGAACATTGCTCTAAGGAAGGCATAAATCAATTTTAAGAAGCAGGCAAGCAAGTCTCAGATTTTTGATTGTGACAAGTGTGCAAGCAAGTGAGGAGGAAAAACACCTGCAGAGACAAGCTACTCTATAGGCTTCTATAACTGCCAGCTGCACAAAAATCTGGTTTAAACAAATGACAAAGCATTTTAAAATAATTCTAATTCTATTTTTATTATTTCGATTTGAACCAATGAAGACAATGATGCAAACCCTGAAATTTTTAGTCCATGCTACACATAAACAGCATGTGAATAAGCAACTTTAGATTATGTGGAGGTCATCATACTAGATAATTTAATTTAATCCTCACATCCTGATTAATCTCTGTTTAAAGTATCTACTTAGCCTGATTTATATTATGTCAGTTGCTGGGGTTGTTTTAAATAAATGTAAATTATAATATATGAAGTAAAAATAACTTGATCAAGTCGCTAAGTGGCAACTTTAGCTTACCCATTTTTAACTGGATTGTTCTTTGAACATAAATATCAATGTTCACTCGAGCAAAAACTACCTATAAATAGAATTATGCTGATTACTATTTAAGTGTAATCAATTAAAGACAATTTAAGTAAGAGAATACTATATTTCACCCACACAGGGAGCACTGCAAACTGACTATTCCTAACCAGTCAAGGAGAAAGCCCCATTTCACTGTGTTTCATTACTATTCAGTCTCTAAAACAGAATTCGGAAATTGAAATAAGATCACTGTAAATTTGCTTGACAGGCAAGGATTTACCTGTTTCAGTATGTACGTCATGCAACACATTTGTTTCTGCAATGAACTTAAATGGAGAGAACCAAATCACAGCTGACGTCTCTCACAAATATACTTCCAATAGCTGATGTTATTTTGCTAACTAGCTGAAAGGAAAACTGTAAAGCAGGTTTTTCTGCATTGAAAATCACCTTGAGAAATGAAATGCTGAGTACATATGACTCTTGAGCTTTTTTGGGATGCTAATACACAATAATAAGGACTAGAGAGGGATTCTCTATCAATATGAGTCCTTACACCTGAGCACCCTTTTGACTGGAGTTCATAAAAAAAAGAGAACAACTGTGCTGCCTGTCCAAGGTATTTGTTTTGAAGGAATTGCAAAAAATATTATAACTGCCCTACTCTGTTTTCCTGACCCCGTGTGTATAATAATGAAATTTCTAAGTCATCTCAGTTAGGTCCTATTCCAGACACAGAACATATCTATCTGCTCTGCTTCCTTCATATGCCCTGCATGAACATGAAATAATTTAGAAGCAGTGGAGAACAAGCCTCAGCTGATTAGAAAACTCACTCTGAGACACTGCACTGATTTTCAGAAACAAGAGAATTCTAAGATGAATAAAAATGCTTACATTACTGCTTTTTTGTTTACTTTCTGTATTGACAAAGCAAGGAAGTTTTACTAGATCTGCAGATGAAAGGAAAAGAAACTAATCACTGTATTAGTGTGTTTTCATCACGGCCAGGCGAACACTGAAGAATTTATAATAACATGCCAATTTCATATTTCACAGTTCCAGTATGGAAAGCTGCTAAATACCCTCAGATCAAAAGGAATGCCCTCTTTGCAACTTCTGAAGAAAAAAGGCAATGCATTTCATGTGGCAGAAATTATTCTAATATCCAGTTTTATATTATCAAAACCAGTAACAGTTACTTTCATTATCTTTGGTCTCTAAAATACATACAAAGCTGTATTTAAGATTAACAGCACTGCAGAGCAAAACTGACTGGAGCTAGCAATAATTCAGGGGTTGACTGTCACTACCATTCAACCAGAATTACGGAACACCCCAATTTTCAAAAGTCCTTCACTAGGAAAATAATGGAGCAGTATGCTGTGTGCATGAGTAGGTATCACCTTCTAGTTGTGCTTGATTAATAAAGTAATAGTATTAGTTCATTATAATTTTATTCTTACATTGCTCTTCACCACGCAGTCACCTTTTAGTATGTATTCAGCTATTTGTTGAATTACTCTTATGGAGTGTTGGAACATATGAATTCTTTCTAGTGTTCAAGCCAAAATTATAACCTCATGACAACACTCATGTAGACATTCACAGAGACTGAAAGACTTTTGGTAGATGCAGCATATGGAACAACTATGTATAAATGGTTACATTTAAACAGAAAATTAGCCTAATCCAAATGATACTGGTATGTATACGTGTGATTGATATAAAAGTGAAATAGAAAATGATGAGTGAGCAGGAACTTCAGTGTGAAACACTATGTCTGCAGCAGAATAAGACATGGAAATCTCAAGGCAAGTTAGTGGTGGAAATTGAGGAGAAAGACGAGGTAGAATCTGCTTAAACTAGTCTATATCGAACAAACCAATCAATAAGCAGGTATTTCCTAACCACATCCAACTTCTAGAATATTATCAGTGACAAATCTGGAAAGAGAAATGGAAACAAATGTAATGGGGAACAAAGAACCAGTTACCAGCTGATCATTAAAAATGTATTGCAAACTACCCATGCATATTCTACGAAAAGAATACATGTTACATGAAGTCTAGTAAGCTATATTTTCTACAATACTGATTCACATTTCTAACCTATGTTGCTTTTTTTCTGGAGGCAAAGACTCAAAATATCCAAAAACGTATTTTAAATACAGAACTTATATAATGCTTGAATTGCTTCAACTCTCCTTTCAATTCTCACCCCAGCACCACACCCCAATCTTAGCATGACCAGAGAACTTCTCAGGTGCTCATTACATACTGGACTATCCTACTTTTTTTGCTGGTCAGTGGAAAATGGGAAATGCAGAACGGTATGCTCTACGTGCCTTGAAGTCATCACATTTTTGAAGAGGCCAGGCTGACAGTTTGATCTATTTGTTATAATCTTCAAACTCTGTTGGTTAAATCACGCAAGCATTTTACCTAGTTATTCTAACAAATGGACAAATGTCAAGAAAGATATTAAAAAATTAAATTATTATTAAGGGGGTTCAGAAATGATCAGTCCAGAATTCTCAATGAGGACTGGAGACCTGTATTATTATATATTGTTCCTGCCTTAAAAAGCCAATGATGATTGCTAGAAATCACAATTACTGCTTCAAACTGATGGAACTGCATTGTTAACAGTTCATCACTTACGTGACGCTGTCCTCACAAATCAAATTAAAAACTCATATACTGAAAAAAAATATTCTCACTCTCAGCAAAACAGAACTCTCTCATTAAGACAGTTATGGAAAATTAAATATATACACATCTAGACTACCCTTTAGGATAATTTTTTTATGTTTCAAAGCTTGTTGTCGGATCTGTTGTTTTATGAAAGAGTTAAGTGCTATGAACTACCACCAGGTAGATCAATGCAAGTGCTCACATGTATGTACACATGCATGTATTTGAGACCATTAATTTAATTTCAGCTGATTTTGAACAAGTGAAGATCTATTTCTACTAGGCTCAGACAGGTCTTCAGGCAGAAGATAAAACATTCTGTTTATGCCCCCATCTTGGGGAAAATATGTAACTGAACTCAACTCTAAGTATTTTAAACATCACATTTAACACAGATCTTGGGAAAGAATTCTTTCCAAAACCCCAGGATTTATTCAATCCTCTGCATGTGGAACTGGTTGGTAGCACACAAGGAGACATCAGCTGCATTTTAAAATGGAAAAACCAACTGATGATAAACTGTGTCTGGCTGATGAAACTCAGTGAGAGAAAACACCTTCACTGACAGAATTGCAACACCAAGGACGAACGTTATTTTTAGCAAGAAAAGCACACCACACATTTAAATTTTGAAATCTGTGAATGTGTTGCCAATACTGTTAGACCTACATTCCAACAGCAAAACTGGAACCATACTTATAGTAGGTATAAACCAAATCTTCATTAAAATGGCGCTCACATTCTACTTTCATCCAAACCTCTGCATATTACATACATTTCTGAAACCAAAAACTACACCATTTCTAATAAATGTATGTATCATTAGTATTCAGAAGCCAAACTGGAGCTCTTAACAGCAGTAATAAAAATGTAATTTGCATTTTCCAGACATTTTATTAAGCCCAGCATGGTACAAATTGCACCAATACCAAACAGCACTTCACAAAAATAGGAAACCAAACACAGGGCATCCTAAACTGCTAATAGCATCTGTACCACTTCAAAAGATTTGTTACACAGTGAGGATCAGAAGTTGCTACCATTGCCCCAAGCAGTAACAGCAAGGAAAGGAACTCTGGTAGGGACACTTTATAAACCCTCTGCCCTCAAGAACCATTACACGTACCGGTAACTCAAACAAACCATGGTCAGCTCTAATTGAGTATATGTATAAATTGTATCCAAGCAGTCCAGTATTCAATGTCAATGCACCAGAAGGAATCTTTGTTGTGGCACTGGAACAAGCAGAACTATTCTCAGTCCTTTCAGTAACAACTGCCACGGTCAGCTTGCTCTGTAGCTGCACAAGGAGCTGTTTTAAACTATATGTGCTGCCTTTTATTTTTCACTGGAGAAGAATGGTGTTATAGCAAATAAGAAAGGAAATTACTGTAAAATCAGATTGCAAACTCATATTAAACCTCACAACTCAAATGAATTGTTCTAACAGCATGGACACCACACTGAAAGAATTCTGAAACACCCAGCTTCTAACAGGACTACCATAAACAACAGAAGTTGACTTTTACCAAGAAAAAACCATTCACTGCTTTCCTCTGCTCTGCTAAGACTGTCACCTTATTGTAGAAGGCTACAGGTTGGCTAAGCCTGATCTCCCTTTTGTAAACCCATGCAGAGTTTTTCCAGTCTCCTTCTTGTGAGGCCGCAGCTGGAGCGTTCATCCCAGTTTGGGGTTTTACAGTACAAGAAATATATGGACTACTGTCCAGCACAAAGCCACAGAGATTTAAGGAACTGGAACATCTTTTACATGAGGAGAGGCTGAGAGGGCTGGGACTGGTCAGCCTGGAGCAGAGAAGGCTCAGGGGGAATCTTGGGTGGTCAAACACTGGAAGAGGTTTCCCAGAGAGATTGTGGAGTCTCCACTCTCGGTGATATTCAACAGCCAACTGGACACAGTCCTGAGCAACCTGCTCTGTCTGATCCTGCTTTGAGCAAAGGGTTGGGATTAGATGATCTCCAGAGGTGCCTTCCAACCTAAATCTCTCTATATAAAAGAAGATTTTAGTAAAGTTGCCATCTCCAGTCAAAAGAACTGAGTTTTCTGGCTCAAGACAACAATCAATAATAACTTCATTATAGACAAAAATCAGGTGTGGTTTTGCACCGAAAGTTCAAAGCTTTATAAACAAAAGCTGATCTTTCTCCTATCCAAATACAGACCAAAGCACCAAGGTAAAAAAATAAAGCTGCTAACTGCTACTTCTCTACACACAGGGGACTCTTCACATCAAACCAAATTTCCTTCAAAGCAGTGAGGTTTTTAGCAAATGTGTTGTCTAAATTAGAAAATATTTCTTCAACTATGCAAGAAAATAAGTTTAGCACAGAAACAGAGTCATTGAGGCTAGAAGGGACCTCAGGAGGTTATGTGGTACAAATCCCCTTGCTCATGCAGGGCCACCTACCATGGCTGGCTGCCCAGGGCCATGTCCAGATGGCTTCTGAGTATCTCCGAAGCTGGAGACTCCACAACCTCTCTGGGCAACCTGTTCCCATGTTCAGTCACCCGCACAGTCAAAAAGTGTTACCTGATGTTCTGACAGAGCCTCCTGTTTTTCACTTCATGCCTTTTCTCCTGTCACTGGGCACCCGTGAAAATAGCCCATCTCTGGCCTCTGCATCCTCTCCTCAGGCATTTGGGTACATTGACAAGATCCCCCCCCGCCTTCCTTTCTCCAGACTGAACCGTCCCAGCTCTCTCAGCCTTTCCATGTAGGAGAAATGCTCCATCACCTTTGTGGCCCTCTGTCTGACTTTTCAGCACGTCCATGCCTCCCTTGTGCTCGGGAACCCAGGACCAGACACGGCACTGTAGGTGTGGCCTCACCAGAGCTGCACTGAGGGGAAGGATCACCTCCCTCAAGCATAACATATGTTATGATATAATCAAGTATTATGTTTCTCTTCAGACGTTAAACCACTGACCTCTTCCAAGAAAAATGCAGATGAAATTTCCATTATGCTCACTGAATTCACTGACATATTATGATAAGAATGTAATGCTGTACCTAACAGTGGCAGTTTATCCATTTAAATGGGAAAAACATAGGAACAGACTCATGGTTTAACTTTTTCAGCCAACCTTTCCCCTCTCACCTCTTTTAAAATGTTTTATATTCTAGAAAACACATACATGGAAAAGGGTTTTTTGTCTTCAGAAAGAAGCAAGCCAAGATTATGTCATAATACACTGCAGGATCAAAAGATATGAAATCCACTTACCAAAACTAATTCTTGTAGGCCTGAGAAAAAACAGGATGTAAAGTGTTCTTAATTCTGCAGTGTTCCAAAATGAATTAATTTTCCCCCAGTTTAAGAAAATTTACCAAAGGAACAAATGGTCCACAAGTCCTCAATTAAAAAGTCTTCTATTTGTTCTTAATACCACATAAGTCGAGTATATGAGAAAGACTAGGTTGAAGACAGAGTAAATATAATGATCAGCAGCTCTCTTCCAAACTATGCACCCAAAGACAATGAACACTTCTAAATCCAACAGTCACTTCTCTTTCCTTTCCTAATAATCTGGTTGTTGTAGCAAAATGATTTTCACAATTTTTAAACTAAAGCTGATCGAATGAAAAGCTATGTGAAAAGTGGACAATAAGTAAGGACATACATATCAAATGAAAATATCCTCTATCTGTTTAAGAAGCAAAAATCTGTCATCTGTGTGAAAAAATTAATAGGTAGCGTTATCTCTGAAACGAGAACTGTCAGTAGCAGTTCTAATAATCACAATTTTTTTCACACAGATGGAATAAAAAAGACAAACAGAAAACTTAAAATTTATTGGGAAAGAGAACTACTATTGGAAATAGGGAATACATATGAGAAGTTGCTATGCATCTGGCCTATTTTTATGCTCTTCCATAAACATTTCATTGGACTACATTACAACAGAACAGAAAGCTACATGAACTCCTCTTCCTAAGTAGCCATATTAGTTTATGCTCTTATGAATACTGTGAGTCAGCCATTAGACATAATGGGATTAGTGAGAGGATACAAAAAGCTTCACCGTTCATGAACTCAACAAGAAATGCAGAAATCTTGACTTCACAGAAGCATTAAATTGTCATTATCAGAGCTTTTCAATCAATGCAAAACAGCTCATACTTTACAACATTTGGCACAGGAGTCTTGAGTATCCAAAATTAGACGTTTGCTTTGTAGACCGAAAAAGCCTAGCATAAGCTAAGGTTATCATCTGCAGCTCTGCTTTTGGAAGCATAATTACAACCTTCATGCTGTTATAAAACAGGAAAATAAAAACTGGCAATGAGCAGCACAACTCTTTCTGAAGAAACTGTCCAAGCTATTCACTATATTTTCCATGAATGCTTTGTTTTCAGTTTTTGTGACAGACTAACAGCTATACAATCAGTAACTATTTCAATTCATCTCAAAAACCTGGATCTACAATTATTATAATTTATTAAACATGGCAAAAACCATTACCTGGGCTATTTGCAATATTAAATTGCAATGAATGATACATATTTTCCCTTAGATCTCTTCACCACAGAACTATATCCATTTATTTAAAAATTTATTAAATAAAACAGTTCTATTCTGCAGAGACTGATAATGAAAGTAAGCAACACTGTAGAAAGCCAGAGGCAATAATGGAAACAGTGAGAAACTGTGTGTTATCGTAATTTAAATACTGCATTTGTGTTGCCAACTCTGACATTTACTGTTTTAACACACGTTATAACAATCTACTGCTAAGACTGAGAAAGTTGTTGAAAGTCTAAGCAGCTACATACCTCACACCTCGATGATCTTTGCAAATCTGGGGGCAGCATTAATTCATACAGCTTCCAGAGTACTTAGCTGCTTTAGCTAGATCAAAGTTGCAGGAGCTATACCTACTATCTCTAATCCACTTACTGGAAAAGCAGACCCTTAATGCAAAAATCAACACAAGCAACTGTCTTTAACAGTTCTTTTCCTGCTGGAGCACCAGGTTAAGTTCAATATTCACTTTAGCAATCAGAAAAGATCTAAGAATTTTAGAAGTCAAAAAATTTAATGGTAACTTCATTTCAATATGAGCATTTGAAAGGAAACTTTGTCAAGTGCTTTGGAAAACCTAACTAAACTTATCTGCTGTGTCTACATGCTTTTTGACATCAAAGAACTCCAAGGGATTAATGAGCCCTTCATTTTATAAAAGCTGTATTGACTCTTCCCCAACATGACACATTTCTCCATGTTTCCTTTAATTTTCTTCTTCAAAACAGTTTCTACCCATTTTCACAGTACAGATGTCAGCCTGTCTGATCTGTAATTTCATCATCTTCTGTGGAAATCTCTTAAAACACTGGCACCACACTAACAACTTTGATAGTCAGTTTTAAGTGAGAGAATACACACAACAATTAGCAGTTTTGATACATCAACTCTTGAGATCTTTCAGAACTCTTAAATGAGTATCTCCTCTTTCTGCTATATTATTTTACCAGTCTTTCCTGTGTAATATCTTCTGTCAGCATTTCAGTTACAGATTAATTCCCCAATTAGTCTTTCATAAAGAAGCGTTTCATGTGAAACCTTAATCTCTACAGGTATATGGATGCAAATTAAGTTTTGTGGCTTTACCTCTTTAGCTGGCGTTTTCTTTTATACATTGACCAACTAGTGATTTTACCCAATCTTTGACAGACTTCTGTTTCTGGTATTTTCAGAAAAGAGGTTACTGCTATTTTTAAGTCTGTGCAGATCATTCTTGAAATTCTTCACTGTCAGTTTTCTTTTATTTCTTATTTAACCATGGCAGGGTTAAATATCGATCCTGTTTTCCCCATTTGCACATGACTTCAGCTTTTTGGAAGATGCCTTCTCTTCATGAGGACCTCCTCCATTTTGTTCTCCTCAAGTGTTTTTTGATAAGTGGTACATATTTACTTCAAACTCCCCAGGTGGTATCTGTAGAGTGTCTGTGATGTCTGTTCTTTGGACTACTTCTTCTAGCTTTTTGCTTTGTTGTATATAGTCATGCTCTCAAGTATAAAAGCAAGGAATAATAGCTTTTCAATCTTCTGTGCAAAGCCCTAAGTTCTCTTTTTCATAAGCCAGATAATGCTAAGAGCTAAATTGTAACATGGAACACCCAAGGAGCTCGACTTCAAAGCCATGGGCTCAAGAACAACATTCTGAACCAGCTGGGTTCAGAACCCAGCTATCATGGTCTGTGACAGTCACATATTCCTCAGGAAAGGGACCATATGGAAAAATCTGAATTTTCTTCAACTGCACAATGCAAGCGGTGGGCAGATGTTATCAAGTGATTTAAAATCATGTGATATCCAAAGATTGAGTTCTACTACAGGAAATAGGTGACATTGAACTCAGCCTCCTCTGACACAATCAGGAACTGAATATTTAGGCCTATGCAAGAGCTGAAGCAACATACTCACTCAGTTTTAGGAGAGAATTACCAGCACTGGATCCAGTATCTTTTGGTTGCCCAGAAGTTTGCAACCTCAAAGAGTAATTCAGGGAATGAAGACTTCTCAGCTGAATAACTCTGACACATTAGTAGGCTGAGGTGAAATAGAAAAGTCTTGCTCTACTTGCTCCCTCAAGATACAAATCTATAACCACAGCATGATGACTGTAATCCTTTTTACTGTATTTGCACAGTAACCATAACCAAGGACCTACATCAACAACAGGTAGTTAACACAGATTTTATCAGCTAAGTGCAACTCAGAACAGATCTGCTAATCACTCTTTCCCAGGCCCTGTGAAAGAGGCAATGGATATACCCTTTGCTTCCTCCAGAATTACGAGGTTCAATCCAACATGCTTCACTCAATTAACCTATGTTAATATCAAGATGAGTTTTAAAAGCAAAGAACATTTAAGATTTTGAGCAGTAGCTGAAGTATGAGAGGACTACTAACATTTTACCAAAACCTTGACAATTGGTCCTTTTCAGATAGTCTTTTAATAAGCCCTATTAGTATCAGTCCAGTCTGTACCTCTACCAGGTACAGTGTCAAACTATCTGCTTTCCAATGGGATGGAGTCCATCCCTAGGGTGTATATACAAAATCTATTCAGCTCGTTTGATTTCATTTAAATCAAATGCAAACCTATACTGCATTCTGCAGACATTCTGAATTACAAAATAACCTCAAAATTAAAAAAAAAAAAAAACAACCACCCACCCCCAGAAGCTGGGGGAAAAAAAAGGGACTAGCAGCATTACCTAATTAGGATTTAATAACATCTAACTCTAATTACTGTAGCAGGCTTACTTCTTTTTCACACAGGTACAGTTATCTGCCTGTTCCATGTTAGTTTTTCTCTTAGAAACAAATGCCTGCTTGCATTCATTGCCTGCTTATCTTCAGCACATGGGACACTTCATCCTCCACTAAGGGCAAACAGATAGTCAGGTTCTCAACAGTGTCCGGCTTTATTTGTATGGTATTCTAGCACATCTTTGCAGAGCTATTATACTCATCACTGAGTAATGCTGCAGACTTAGGGTGAGATAATTTATTTTTTTCTCTTGCCATAGTGTAACTTTTTAAGGTTTACTTACTGTTTATCTCAAAGGTTATAAGACATTAAAAAAAACATGCAATGGTGTGGAAGAGGCACTTGCCTTAACTCCAAGCTTCAGTCTGCAGCACTGATCAGTGATGGGTGTGATGACACCAACAGAGTGCATGCTGAAGTATCACATAAAGGAAGCTGAAGTTCATGAACAAGAGGGAAAAATAAAACATTGTTAAACAGTGAAAAGATGGTAGAGTGAAAAATACTCAGGAGCATGGAGAAGCTAAAGAAAAATACGCACCTTAAAATTTTGCCTTTCTCAAAAATTCCTAGCTATATTTGGTTTTCATTATCCTGAAAAGACACTCCAGTTCCTATTACATGGATAGGAGAGTTTTTAAACACAAGAAGAGTACTAGCCTTGATCACTTAACAGCTCCTCCATTAATACAGCAGTGAATGCAAACAATTTAAGAAAGCATTATGCGCTGTTTTTTTAAAGGCAAAAATCCCAAATATCTACAGATATACTATTTTACTATCATTTACCTCACTGTTTCTATAAAAAATATATGTACCTATTCTACACTGAAGATACTGTTTCTTTTCCATGTACCCCTGCAGTATTGCACTTATTTGTAATTATTTCAATGTGAACTGACTGCCCTGCTGCTAAGGTCTTGCACCCTTTCTCACCTTACAGAGCAACGAGTCCTTTAAGCACTCTCAATGTAAACAAATTCTGAATAATTAAAATCTTGAATACTACTTTCTATGTTTATTATAATTTTATAGAAAAGAGAGTATTTCTGACAAGTAAGAATCCCTTCACTAGCTAAAAATATCATGAAACTGAAACAATCACACTTTGAGAATGCCATTAAATATGCCACTTGAGAGGACACGCAAGGTAACTACAGCCTACCTATGCATTTATGATACCTACCAAAGTTTTTTTCATAAATATTTAACTCTATCTTTGCTATCCACATGATTTCATACAGTACTTGACACACTGGAAGTACACAGTTACAAAATTCTGACCTATATGGAGGCCTAAGCCAGCAGAAAGTAAGCCAAGTAGGTAATCATTACTTTGACAGTACATCTACCCTTTCTCAATTCAGGATAAAGAACTCTCATTATTAAGCAGAATTTTACACCCACGTATTAATTAATCATGACAAAAACATCCCCAAGTCAAAACTAACAAGGCAAGATTTGTGCTTTTGAGGGCTCATTATATTAACACACACCAAAATCATACCACCCCGCCGCCCATCTATAAAACTGTCAGACTCCAAACATCTGCCACTATAGCAAATACCAATATATGAACTAAACAGTGTCACATCTCTTCTCCTCTCTTTGAGGAAACGATGATACAGATGTCTCCCACTGTTTCACAATGTGCTTTCAGAAATAACAGCATGGGAATATGTCTCCCATGGCTGACTTCATTTTCCAGAATACCCTACAGATTCTAATTGCCTAAAATCTTTCGTCAAACTGAACAGAGTATTGGCAAAACCCAAATGTCATAAATTGAAATGCATCTCATTATTTTAACTTATAACTTTTATTTTATTAAAATAACCTTAAATTTACTTATCTTCACTATCATTTGGAGCTAGAAGCACTATCATACCCTTTGTTTGAAATTGAGTAGTCATATTTTAGGGATGAGAAGATGGAAAACTGTTTTTTGCCACTAAAAAAATGTTCTATTACTTTTATACGTGAAAGTAAAGTATAGATTTCTCAACTACAGAAATATTCAAATCATGTATAGAGTATAAGATGTGTGTGGGGAAAAAACATATGTGAGAGACAAAGAGCAAACTAAATTCAGATTGCAAAGATTTCTGGAGCCACGAGTCACCTTTGTCTAAGTGATATTCAAACAAAAAATTATTCCAGACTTAACACTAAGATTTTAAGCACCTAGAATAGCTTAATAAATAACAAGCAGCATCACCACATCAGAACAAACTGCAGGTAGAGGCATCTCCATCAAGGAAACAAAACTTCTTTACGTGTTACAGCTGTAATCCCAACAATCAAGCTTGTTTGCATCCAAATTACAGTGATATCCTATAAGCCACCACTAAGAGGATATACACTATCTTCTTGTAGCTGTGCTATCATTCCAAACAGATTCTGTGGTATTTACAGCACCACTGAACTACATACACTCTGCCTAAATTGCTAATCATCAGTGAGTGCTTTTTTGACTTTGGTATAGCATAATTCCAAAGCTACTTTTTCTTTAGAAAGCACTTTAAAATATACATATGAAACTGGGCTACTGGTTTATTTTTCTCCATTTTTTTTTTCTTTAAATGGCAAGTGACTTGATGTTGCCAGGTGAGGTTTCTCATTTTAGCACACAAAATTAATGCAAAATTATCATCACATGAAAGAAAACATTAAGTAAATTAATAAATAATAAATTACACTCTGCCAGATTACTTCAGTGGAAGCAAGGAGGACATTTCAAATCACTCTCATCTGGATCTTTTTTCCACATTTCAGATTAATGCAAAACGGATGTAAATCAGTTTATTGGTGTATTAGTTCCTCCTCCCTTTTTCTTGAAACATGTTTCATTTCCAGTCTCTAAAGACACAATTTATGTATTTACTGAAACATAATGTCTGAAGTTAACATTACAGCTGCTTACATGTGTAAAAATGCCTGATCAGATGACATCTGTAAGAAAGATAGAAAAAAGGAAAAAAAAAGAGCACATGTAGAATTTTACATGCCAAGGTGCTTATAAAACTACAATACCTAAAAGCAGTGCCTGACATTTTTGTATTCTGAGTCAAAGTCAAAACAAACCAAGGTCCACAATGTGGAAAATGTGAAGTAGCAAGAGGTTTATAGATATACAGTAAGTTTCAAACTACTGAAAAACAGGTAAATTAATACATCCTCTTCTTCATTTAAATCCTCTTGATTATAACCACTTTACCTTCTGAAGTGTACAAACACTTACGTGTTTGCATGCAGAGTATTAATAACCTCTATGTTTTACCTTGTATGAAAATACTACCTAATTGCTGCACATTCATGGGAATAACTTTAAAGCACGAGTAATGAAGCATGAAATAGGAAGTCACAGGTTAAAATTACTTTCAAAACAAGCATGGTATTGTATATTACATATATGTTTTAAAAGTGTTTAAACAGACAATACAAGACAACCACAAAGAACTACTCACCATTTCATATGCTGTTACAATCTTTTTCAAGACCTCTGGAACAATCCCTTGGAGCTCCATAGCTGGATACTGATCACTGAGATTCATTACTACCAAGGGTGTATTATCAGGTCCAACCAAGTGCATAGACACTGCCAAAATGCACTGCATAAGATTTGCTACAGGGGAGAGGCCACATAATTCTTTGAATGAAACTACTGCATTCTGCAAAAAGGAAAGAAAGAGTTTCCTTTACAGTTAAATATTAGATTTGAAGTCTTGTTCTTTCCGGATAAAATACTTTACTGTTATACTTAAGCTACAATGTTGAGCTACAATTACCACAGCTTTTCCCTGAAGAACTGGCAGTTTTCAAAAGCAACCAATATTACACATACTTTTACAAAAATCTTGAAAATTCAAGTAATTCAGTACATGCTACAGAAAAAAAACATGTAGAACAAGTATATCTCCTCTCTATCATGGCTAAAATTAACTACGGAAATAAACAGATTCTAAAACATACTGCTTATATATTTTTTTATATTTTGAAAAATTCTAAGATTTTTCTTAAATGCCACCAAAAGAAACAAAATGTTAGATGCTGAATGTCCCAATTAAGCAAACTGAAGTAGAAGGAGGAATTCAGCACATTTGTAATTTAAACATACCTGAACTACAGTCCAGACATGCAGTGGATCTGCTGGCTCCCATTTGGTGTGATTCACAAACCCAGCACTCCACTATTGATGTATTCCTATCATAGAGTCACTTCAGTAAATTTTTTAAGGTACTTTAACTTAAATACTGATTCTGTACCTTTCCCTAAGATTTCCTATAGCTGTATTTTATATCCAGTATGGTAGAATATAAAGCCATATAGCCAAGTTTAAACTTGAAGAAAATTTACAGCATTGGAAATACAACGTGACTCCAAGTAGCCACTGACATTCCATGATGGGAATATTTTCAGCACCGTACTGAATTTAGGATTTTTGTACCAATTGGGAACTGGTGATCTATGGCAGGTCTGGAGTTTGTGTTCCTGCAGGAAATAAAAACAAAAATATGGTATATTTAAGTTACAAATGTGCTCAGTGCTCCTTTCTTTCATGTCACACCCATGCAGGGTATCTGGTAGAGATTTTCATTTTAATCCGAACCACTTTCCATCTTGCTGGCATGGTAAGACTCATTTGTGGACATGTCTCCTAGAAAGACATAATGCCAACCTCAACACAAACAGGAATCAAAAGTGAAATATTTTGCTGTCCCTTTATGAGACAAATACCAAAGCAGACTTCCAAATACTTATGTACAGCATATTCATGCAAAATTATGTGAACACTAAATTGCACCTACCCAGTCACTTAAGAGTGTATTTTAAGTAAAAGTCCAGGAAATAGAAACTTCTTATATCAGCTGATGTAAACTTCAATGACACAATAATTACACAGCTCAAGAGACAGACATTGGGAAGTCCATTCAAACAGACTTTGCTTGAGATAAGTACCATGGCTAAGCCATTATGAACAACCACTTTACAGAGAGGTTAACGAGGACCCAGGGATTGTATATGGTCATTAATGACAAGCAGGACAGGACTAATATGCACTACTACTATAACCCTTGACTTTGGACTTCCAACTCTATATCCAGAGACTATTCCTCATACTGTTAAGCATCTTAGACATGCAACATCACATCCAGTTCAATCACCCATATTATACTTTTATCAGTGATTAATACGCAACAAGTAATGAGCTATGACATCAGCTTCTCTCAGGGTAATACAGGAACAAAAGAAACAAAAAAGGCTATTCCTATACAGATTTAGAGAAACTATGAAAGTCACTGTTTCACATTTTCTTTTTTCCTCTTCTTCTATCTTACATGAAAAAAAACCAAACTAACCAATGTTGCCCTTTATAATCTGGCTTCTGAGGATATTACGAGGATATAACAGTCATAAAACCATTACCATTTATAACATAACATTTCAGTAATATGGAAATTAAACAAATCTCACATTCCCTGCCATAAATTGATACTTATTTTAATTGAGTGGTTTATTTGCTTTTATGAGCTGTAAAAACTGAGTTACACAGAGTTTAAATGGTGCACATTATATAATCTGTTAGCAAAGTTCAGAAAAACTAATCTTCCCTCATGTGCCTAAAATATCTTCTAGATAGCATTTTGAGAGATAATGATAAATTTAGTTGATAGCACATCTTTCAAACTGACAGAATAAAATACATAAAATACCTTTTAATATCTCATGTTCAAAGAAACCCCACCGTAGAGCCTGTTTTCAATTATATCATTATGCGTGCACACTGCAGCATGCACATTTAAGGGTTTAATGTAGCTACACGAAATTCTATGTTTTCACTGCTTCCTCAACTCAGTTCTTCCTTGAAAAGTATCTTAAAATAAGGTATGCTTCATATGACAGAATTCTAGCCTTCAGTAGTTTAACTACAGGTAAAGTTCATTTTACATGCAGCCAGTAATTTGAAACATTTATGAGTCCTTAACATTCCTTTCTTTTTTTTAATTATCTTTTAAAAGAGCAAATTTATGTACCGAGTGGAATGGGAGAGAGGCATGATGATGTACTAATTTCTTCTTTCATATAAAACTGGCTTTAATGTTGTATTACTACTAGAATCTCTTTAAGATTATTCACAAAGGAAATTTATATACACTGATGTGCCTTTAAAATCCAGAATCAGGTCTCAGACATTTCCTTTAATCTCTTTTCTATTAACACTATATAACAGCAAGAGGATTTGATAGATCAGTCCACTTGAAATGACAATTCTTAATTTTGTTGATCACTGCTAGTATTCCATCAGAAGTTCATGAATAGTTAAAAGTTTTACTAAACAGAAAATAACTTTGCAACTCAATTTTAATCCATTTCTAAAAGGGGTTATTTACCTGGAATCTCCAAATAACACAATTTTTGAAGTCAGATCTCTTGGCTTTCACAAAACCAAGCACCTCAGCCTGCACTGTTTCCCTAAATTCAATGTGTTTACTAACATGATGTTTAAAGTATGACAGCTTCTCCTAGAAAACGCCTTCTGATACCTTAGTGCTAATGCCATGTATTTCTAACATAACTAGGAAGAATCATGGAAAGCAGATGGATCTTTCTGAAAGTACTGCCTTCTATTTGGGAATTAAGAAAAAATATAACTTTGGTGAAACTATGCTAAACAGTCTAAGACGTACTAGTAAGGTCTCTGATAAGAATTAAAGCCTCCCTTTTCTATCTGTTGCATATTCCTCCCACATTTCTACTTAATTTTCAAAAACTAAAATATTGCCATACTTTCTTTTAGTGTATTTCTAATATTCCTTCAAAGACACAGGATGAGTCAACAGGGTTGAGTACTAACACTGAAGTCCTATTTCCAGTTCACATTCAACAAAATACACATGAGCATTCAAGGTTACATCAATAGACAGTTCACCTAAAAGGCTGCTCTGACATGATCCATTCTTAAAGTTGTTCAGCATTAGACTCAAATAATTCAACATCCAAGACACTTGAAAACAGCATATATTCCATATGCATCACAACACAAAGGTACACATATGAACCAATAAATTGATTATGAAACTGTACCTGCATATTTTCTCTCAAATCCGTGGCATCCCGAATAGGTTGGAGGGCATTCTTGAACACTTCATCTATTGTTTTAATCCATAATGTTCTCATAGAAGCATATTCCCTTGATTTCTTGCCCTTCCTCACAGAGAGGCCCCGCTTATGAGGTTTCCCACCACCCCTTCGATTAGTAATGGCCACATGCACAAACAAGGAAGCATGAGCTAAACTTTCACCAGTCAATGACTGCAGAGGAACGTGCCGATAACCAGTCTGGAGACACTCAAAGGGAATAGTGTACTGCCCGATAAACTCGTCCCCAATGTAATCATCATCCAGCACTACGAAACGCACCATAGCAAGCTCTGGTAAATTTATTTGAAATTCAAAGCTTTCGTCAAAAATTGGATTATCCCCATTCTGATGCATAGTTTTCGTCCTTTGCTCAGCACAGTCAGCGGGGATTCCATGTATTTCAACATAGACGTAAGGATCCACAACATCACCTTTGGCACCTGATCCTTTGGGTTTAGGGAAGTTTTGCCCACTAATGATTTTAATATGAAGCAGCTGAGGCGAAACTCCAGGCACGGTGTCTTTTGTATTTGCGCTAAAGAAGGAAACTTCTTCTCTCATGATAGCAGGACGAAGGACGTAGCCACAGTTTCCATTTTGTCGAAACCAACCAATGTTAAGGTCCATCATTAAGCCAGGCGTTTGAAAATTCATTGCTACTATCTGACAACCACATTTCCAGAAGTCCTGGGGATTCATATTACTAGAGTCAATCCTCATAGGACTGGGGAAAACCCTTGCGAGAAAACGTTTGTTATAATTTACAAAGTCTCCTGGGTTTTCATTGGCATATTTGCTAGCAAGCACTTCGTTAAAAGAGCACACTTCCCAGTACTTCTGGAGCTGAAATGAAACTTGAAACTCTTTGAACTGAACTGATTTACATATGCTTACCAACTCAGAGAGATCTTTGCAGAGCTGGAATCGTTTCCCTGTCATTGAGTTTTGCTGTTCTACCCCCTCTTTTGCCATTCTCTGTGACATTTCTGCTCCTTCATCTTCATCTGTAACATCTCCCTCTAGTCCAGAACAATTAGCAGAAAGCTTCTTTGCTTTAATTAGTATTTTCCCTTTAAGTGATTCCGGTGATGGAAGATAAGACTCTTCAATGTTTGGAGACTGAGTATGTAGTTTGTCCCCCAAAATTTTCTTCATGTGTTGTACCATCACTTTCTGCTGCTTAATAGAACAATGATTTTCTAAACACAAAATAAGAGGGTATTCTGAAGCAAAAAAGGCATACTTGTTAATAATGTCAATCACACTACGGAAGACAATTTGTGATGTCATTGTATGCCCTGTGTAAATCACGGGCTCGTTATCCGGACCATCCCATACATCCAGTTCAACACTTCGACAACCCATTTTTAGAGCACGAATGTAACCTGTGATGTCAGAAGGCCCTCGAAACTGATCCTCTATCAAGTATGTATTATGAGATGAATTTATAAAATAATGAGATAAAGGTTGTTTCATATCTTGACAAACTTTTTTATGTTCTGGATCAAATATGTGGCAGTCTGGTGAAGTAAGGTAATTCGTAAACCCATCTATAGAAAGACAACCCTTTTCTTGGCCCTCTCTGGCTGGCTCATATTTCTGAATAATTTCAAGGCTTATTTCTTCTGTGACCTGTGCCATACCCTGTTCTGCTTCCAAAAACATCATGAGGTCCTTGGTATCTAGAAATTCTTTATTGCTTGAAAACTGAACTAACAGGAAATAGATTTCAGGTCTGGTACAAAGTTCATGAAAAACTTCAATAAATTCTTCTTTTGTTACTTCAGTACCAGTTTTTTCCCTGGATCTATGTAACTCCTTGAATTTCAATTCAATTTTATTAGTTTTTAAACCAGGGTTTAAGTCTTTTATAAATTGTACAGCATTACATAGGGGTATATGTCCCAAATTATCTACATCTGATTCACTGAACATTTGTGAAAGCCACGAAGTCCGCATATTATCTTGAGTAGTTCCCAGCATATCTAGAGTGTGTTTTCCATAAGAAATCAGGTATCTTAAGCCAGTAACCCAAATATTTGCAACGTCTGCTGAGTTAGCAACCAGATCTAGCGACTCATAATTTTCTCCATATATAATTGAAAACGCACAATCTTCTGATATCTGGTCATATATTCCATTGCTGCGAAAAATATCCGTATTTTTTCCCGTTCTTACTTCTTTGATTGACTTGATATCAATCTTTGCTTTTTCAGAATCCTTTTTCGAAGGTTCCCAGCGCAGAGACTGCATATCGGCATCCAAAAGAAAGTATCGGTGATACACCCTGGAGTTGGATCGGACTTTTTTGAGCTCAGAGCCTTCCACCATGGCGTTGATACAGTCGCTTGCACTGCTGATCTTCTTCTCTGTGGGCATGCTGCTGAATGACACAGTCTTCTTCCTTTCTCGCTTCTGTTTCGTACCATCCTAGGAAACAAAAGGGGGGAGGGAGGAAAAAAATGATGTATCAGTATGATTTTGCTCAACATTGAAATAGGTTTCAATTTAAAGCTGAAAGTTCATCAAGTAGTTCAAAAACGTCTGTGTGAGGACCAGGAAGATGGAAATTCTTACTGGAATCATCACAGTGAAAATACTAATAATGGCTCAATATTTATTCTTGCTTCTATAACTAATCTTCCAGGGTTTTTTGTTTGTTTGTTTTTTGGGGTTTTTTTAGTATTTTTGATGAACACAAACTTAAAAAAACAAGTTTTCAATGCTAACAAAATAATAATGCTGCATATACGTATATACATTTTATTTTATTAGTTGTATCTTAGAGAGAGAGAACAGGTTCTGAAGTCAAGGCAATAGGAAGCAAGCTTTTCTCTGAGTCCTTATACAGTCCTACAGATACTTGCCAAAGTTGTCAGTACAGAACATAATGCTTTAATACCATGCTGACAGGGTCCTCGTGAACACCAGAGAAACATTAATACACAATTAACTACATAAAATCCATAGGACATGGTCCTAACTACATAAAATCCATAGGACATGGCCCTAATCTAAGCATACAAGACATTAACAGCACTTCTTTATGCATAGCTCCCTTCACCAGAGCACCCATCCATGTTCTTCCCACAGACTGCCCACAGCACTCACACATCCCTCCCCTACAGCAAGAAAATATCCATGACACTCTAAAGAAGCTGGACAGAAACACAAGGAACTGGACTGGAGCAGATGTAACTCCCTGCAAGTTCTGAGTTTCAGAAAATACAGCAATGACTCAGAAAGAAACTTCTGAGAGGTTTCTTTCCAAAGAACCTTCATGTCATTAGAAAGGACTTGAATGGAAAACCTGGCCATGAAGGGAAGCAAAAGTGATTCACCATTGCTCTTGAAGCAATGAGGTAACCAAGAGGTCTTACTTTACTAGAGAAAGCTTGGGTATATAAGGATATATAAGCACAAAAAAAAGGAAAAAAAAGTCATTTAGCTACCTCTATTGTACCTGTTTGTGGTAATTAAAACAAGTGCAACACATGACAATCAATCAGCAACACATGACTTAAGTACAATCAATTTTATAAGAACTGAATTTAAGCAACTTGTGTGCTTTCATTATTGGCATTTTCTGAGACTGAAAAACGCTGGCATTTTTTTCTGAAAGCGACGTGTCTTGATGAGCTAACTTTTAGCCTGAAATAACACTTGCATTAAAAAATATTTTTATATTAGATACTCTCATTAGAAGTGTTCTCCTCATAAACCAGCACAGCTCAAAAAATTACTTTTCCAGATTTGTAAAAAAAATAAAGAATGTTGATATTCCCTCAAACAGTTTTCCATTTGAAGTCTGTTGAAGTGCAAATCAGCATTACTTAAATGGCAGAAAGGAAAGTGAAAGAAAACTTTCAACGATTGCTACACTGAACAGATGTTCAAATAAAAACCATCCATTACAAAATGCATTTCCAGTTCAGGGCACATGTGCTGTATGTTTAATTTCATTAGATTAAAAATGCAGAGTCCTGGTTTTGTAATTTAATTTATAAGCATCTGGAAAGTCTTTCATTGAAAACAATGATTAGTAAAGTGAGCAGACTTAATATCTGCTGTTCCTTGTTTGAGAAAATTAATTAACCATACAATTCTTGCACCTTTAATGACGGCAGAATTTGCTTTATTCAAGTTCTCAAGAGACCAGAAAAAGCGAATAACCCTGCAGAGGACTGTTTTATTTCTAACTGCAGATCAAACACCTGCAATGGATACTGCACAGGGTTGATTCTCGGAATCTCATTACATGTAGTTTAGGTATAAGGATTGTTTTCAAACAACAGCAAATTTCCTTGACTTAAAAAAAACATCAAATGTGATTTTTGTTTACAGATGTTTTTGTTCTATTTTAAGCCTAGCTTGTTTGTTTACCTATTTAGATCTCCTAACCTGAAAAAATGATGAAGGACAGTCCCACGTAAATGAGCAATGACATTGCTACCTGGTACTTCAGGACTTGGAATTAAGCATTTTGAAACTCCTTAATGCTCTAGATTTCTCAGACACAGACCTAGGAGAGGAATACATTTCTCAAACTGTTGAGTGACAGACAGCTGACAGATAACCTCCTGACACCAGAACCATCAAGGCCTGGCAAGTATGACCTTGCCTGACCACGACTAGAAGAAAGGTCTACACCTTTCTCTATGATCAGGACTGTATCTGATCCAAGACACTGAACGGTGAAAGAAAAAAAAATCTTCCATTTCTTGATGCCATCTGATGTAAACAAGCCCATCTCAAGGCAGCCTCACTGCCAGCTCTAGTTACTGAAAGCTTAAACTGGAGTTCATGCATGTGGATCAGAGGAGTAATTCAATGTATCACATGCAAGATTATTTTGCTTGTCTGCCAGATGAATTCACACCCAGTTCACCAGTACTCTTCATTTTTGCAGGGTAAAGCAGTCTAACCACTCAGATTATTTACATAAAGCCAGCACCACAGTGTGAATGACTGTGAAAACATCCTGAGCTCCAGAACACCCTTCATAAGTTTTTGCTTCTCCAGAAATCAACAATCCTGAGCTACCAGATGGCCTGTGCAAGTCCCCATCCCAGCAGAGACATGGCAGTCATGATCAATGTGCATGAACAGAGTAACTTCAAGGAAATTTTACCAAAGACACTCGTGAGAAATATTCACCTGTCTGAAATACCCACCTTTCTGAAAAGACACAGAAAAGAAATTCTCACTCCACAAGCTGAGAATGCAATTGCATAGACCATGCACAAACTGTGTGAAATTCATTTGTGAGCCTTGGCAATGCAGTTTGGCATTGAGGAGACAGATTTATTCTGATACAAAATGTGGAGGATTTCACCCCGAAAGTGAGGTGGCATTCGTGAACTGGGTTAAGTCTCTCATGGCCTTAGGTCTGCCTTGAATCAAAAAGAATGGCACATCAGAAAACTGTATCTGAACAAGCACAGGAGTGACTTCTTGGCATTCATGAGACTTAACAGGGTTCTTGCTGCTCAACATGCTCAAAGTGACACTGACTCTACAGTGCAGATGCATAATTCAGTCCAAAGCAGCAGCTACAATTTTTGTGCTGAAACAACTTTCAGTCATTCTCGGATCTCTTGCACAATGAAGACAATGTCAATCCTCAGTTTATAACACATCCAATCATCATTACAGGATTTGCCCTAAGGACTGTTTGTGCTTCATAAGACTTAATCACTGAAACCAGAACAACCACCTCATCAATACATTTCCTAACACTATTCATGCCCCAGCCAAGGTCACCTGCAAGATGTTTTGAAGAACAGACAAGACCACAGATAAAACTGTTTTGAAACATTGCTCATAACCACTACAACCACTACACAAAGAGTTTCATTTATCCAGGAGTTCCTAGCGACAGAAAGCAAAGCATCTAGCAGTTTAAAACACAGAAATAATCCCAGCTGTCACCTGTGGCACTTAAGAGACAGAGACAGCTGGAGAAAATGGATTAAAAGCACAAGGAAGGAAGAGTATATCCATGATAACTTTTTTTTATTCCTCTCAAGGTACCAACAAAGAAACAGTTTAAGCTATGTGACTAAGACAGCACTACCTACAAAATAGAATTCTGGAAACAACATAGAATCTTGAATCAGACATTGAGAGAGATGCACATCATTCCTGAACTGCAATGCTTTTAATTTATGCAACTTTATGATAAAATTACTTAAAAGGCAGTTCAAATAACCACTGGTACTGATAGGGACAGCAGTAGAGTTCAAACAGAGACTTGATAATGTAATAGATCAGGATGACAGAGGAAATGATGAATAGTGTAAGGTTTGTAAACATCTCCTAAAGGAAAGGAAGCAGAGAGTGAACTTTATGACCTGTAAATGCCCTTATGACTCATGTCCCAGAAGGAGTACTTAAAAAATATCTAAACACCGAGTTACCAAGATGTCTAGGTACCATTTGGTCCAGTGGAATTAAGAACATTTGCAGCCCAAGGCAGGGGCTTGCCAACCCCCTCAAGGTGGTACGTGTGGGGCTGCAGCCAGAGCACAGTGCAGAACACCCCCTCCACCTGCCAGTACAGAATGGTCCTCACACTGGCCCATGCACACTTTGGAGATGGGCCTGACATCCTGCCCCTCTCCGTGACTAAAGCCACCTGCAGCTTTGAGGTGGTAGTTTCTAGACTGGAGAATCCAGGCCTCTATCTGCATTTAGCCCACTAAGGTACTCTTTTTAGAACAGAGGACTTCAAAAAGAAAAGACAATGCTAACAAGAGGAAGTGGCACAATGACAGATTTCTAGAGCACTCGTCCGGGAAGTGAAAGTCCCTGATGTCATCAAACATAAACATTTCACTCGGTGACCCTGAATGCAAAATTTAGTCCATGTAGCAAGGACCTGAACACTGAATTTTGTCCTCTCAATACACACCTCCCCAGGTAGACAGGTCCTGCTGCTA
The DNA here is from genome assembly GCA_013398055.1 of Ifrita kowaldi. Lineage (NCBI taxonomy): Eukaryota > Metazoa > Chordata > Aves > Passeriformes > Cinclosomatidae > Ifrita > Ifrita kowaldi. The sequence goes on along the minus strand of VZRS01013315.1, from coordinate 316,462 downwards.
CTTGTCTATGCTCTAACCATACAGAATTTCCATTCATTTTTATATACCAGAGGTTCACCAAAGTGTGGAAGGCAGCTCCATGCTAGTGTTGGGAGCATGAGCACTCCAAGATGCCCAGGCAGAGGGATCAGAGTCCAACCACTCCATGAGCAGAGAAGTGCTCTGGCAGTCAGGTGATTACATAAGAAACAAGAACACAAAACAGCCCCTGAAGTGCAGCACCTCGCTGCAGGCTTTTTGATTGCCAAGGGCTGAGCTTCGACAACCTCCGAGAAAACTCCCACACCTTGAGGCAACGATGGTACACAGTCTGTAGGAGCTACAGTCCCAAGAACGCCTACTTAGCTCATCCCAAACAGAAACAAGACAAATGTGAGCCATTCAGCCTGGCAAGGTCTGTACACAGACGTAGTAATAAGGCTGCAATCAGGTACAGTGTCCCAAGAGCTTTCCATTTTTTCTTTTTGTTTTTGCATATAAGTTCTGAATTAAGTGGCATGCTTGTGAACCTGAAGGACAGTGGTGTGCCAATACTCTGAGCAATTACAGGTGAGTAGGTGAGAAGAAAGGCCAGACTTAAGTGTGGTAATTTTAATTTTTATCCAATTACACCATTATTTCATGTCACATAGTGTGAAAGCTGTTTTAGCTGTAATTTAGTGTACATCTGTAGCCAACAGTGTCAGTAAAATTCATTATGATGAGAACAGGCAGACTGATGATGTTCATAATGAACACAGAGTGAACTACTCTTCTGACACTACACAACCCATTGATGACTTGTTTTTTATAGTAGATGTGATACTTAGGTAGCCAATTTGAGTACAAGACCTGCCTGTTTTTATCAAATGCAATTCAGCAGTAATTGCAAAATCACCTAGCTTGAAGACACGATGTATAACAAGCCTATGTCAGGAAGTGGTAAGTTAAAAAAAATTGATGCTTTGTTTATTTAATTAAGATCCTTAAGCATTTTTCTTCAAGACAAAAAACTTGAATTTTATAGATTTTCTTCATACTTAAGAAAGCATATCTGTATATAGTTAAGTCTACTCAAAGGACAAAAAACCACATATATTTAAGTTAGCACTTTAAAATATTCATTTTCTAAATGCATTTTGTTAAAAACATTATAATATCAAGTAATTTGTTCTTTTCCAGGGTTCCACCTGTGGTTTTAGACATATAAATGCAAGCGTGGATGAGCAAATGTGCTACAAGTGCCCATTCAATCATATTATCTTTATCTCTATAAATATTTTTAGCACAAAAATATTTAGGGTTTTCTTTGAAAAAACACCTGTAACTGAAACAGCAGTAATGAACAGGACCACTTGTTTTTGCAATCACATATGAAAAAATAAATCATATCATGTATAGTTTTCCTATGCAGAGCTGCCAATTCATTCTACAACATAGAATGCAGCATTATAAAAGAGGTTAAGCAAGTTTTTGTGTGTAAGAGGCAGTAGAAAAAAAGGAAGGACAATAACAGCTAACTCAAATCAGCAACAGTTTATCTTTGAAACACAAAATTAAGCATTGATTTCAAAAGTTTTATGCAGTTAAAGGCAGAGTGAGAGTCTTCTTTGAAGAGGGTGTGGGAAAAGGGAGAAAAGAGCTGCGCAGGAGGAAGGAGAGAGGTGGTGGTGCACAAAAGGCACTTCACCATCAGGAGCCGTGTCCCCAAAGGCAGGAGCTCAGAGCTCTACATCCTTGTCCTCGCTGCACCCTCTCTCAGCCTTATTCTCCTGGAATCAACAACTCAGCAGAAGAATCTGCTGACAGCCACCACTCAGCCCCTCTCTTCCAGCCAAGCATCCTCCCTTCCTAGTCAGCACCTTTTAATTTGCCATTACCAGGAGATTCTTACTAACACAGTGACCCGGATTCACTAAAAGGCACGTACTTTTCAATGCTGTAAACACAGCTGTCCAAAGCTTCCAGAGCATGTGGAAACCAAAACAAGAAAAAAATTCTTCCAAGTAATCAGCAGTTCAGCTGACAGGATCCCAAACACTTCAGAAATGGCACGTGTTAAATCAGACTGTGTCCAGCAGTTTTTGCAGCCACTGTTTAATTGCACACAGCTCCGAGCAGTAAAACAAAGTCGAGTCCTCAACTGAAATAACAACCATTTGAGGAGAGACAAAACATCGGCTCTTTGGAAAACACAAGACCTCCCACTTGTTGTGAATCACAGTATTTGTGCTCAGCATTTAAATATTTCCCCAACCTGGTACTCATGACATATCTGTTGTTTGTAGCAATCTTTTTTAAAAAAACCATATTTTTCTAATGTGTGGTGGGTTGACCCCAGCCAGACCCACTTAAACAATGTTATAAATAACAATGAGGAGGAAAGAAAATATGATTAGTTGAACAAGTAACAACTTTTTTTTTTAACCTTTTTTTTACTAAAGGAATTCTGTGCTTAAAGGAATATGGACAAGGTGCAAGTCTTAACTCAATATTCAAACAAAAATGACCTATGTTATTTCAGATGAGCAAACTGCATGTTTCATGATACAGGTAAACCAATTCCCCCTTCAAACCCTCTTCAAAACATTCATTTTCTGTCCTGTGTCTTCCTCCTCCTGCCCCAGTTGTGCCTCCCTTCTCCCCACTTCAGCTGCTCAGGCCCTCATTAGCCCCTGTCTGACACACAGTAAGTTAACTTACCTCGCTACCTCAGGAAACAAATAATCTATTTTCTTCCAAATTAGTTTTCTGCAATTTTAGTGAGCTGAAACAATTTTCCGTGTGACCAGCTAAGTATCAGAGCTGCTTCAAAATAACCACCAGAAACAAAGAATCAATTAAAAATGGGAGGAAAGAACAGAGTAACTCACTTTTATCAAGAAATTAATTCTATTAAAATCAATGTAGGTGAAACCCTTCTGTTGAAATCCAATCCTACATGAACTGACAGTAGAGTTTTATGTCATTAGGTTTTGTGGTGGACTTGGTCATCTTAAAGGTCTTTTCCAGCATAAACAATTCCATTAGGGAAAACAAAATCTCTCATCTTGGTCCACCTGACAGAGTACAGCAACAATTTCATAATCATATAAAACAAAAAGGCAAGCTATAAGAAAGAACTGCCAACACCATAAAATAACAGAACTGAGGCTCATTTTGTTCTGCCTCATTTCAAGGAAACAGGACACCAGAAAATTTATGATTCTATGATACGAGAGAGATCACTTTCACACTACCTATTAGAAAGAGCAGAGAAAAATGGCAGCCTGTGCCGGCCTTGCTGCTGTTACAGCAGGCAATTTAACTCAAAAGACTGTGACTGCAATGAGCCAGGAAATAACAGGATATGGTTTTGCAAATAAAGTCTAGACTAAAGGGTTTCTTTGCAAAACTTCCTACAGCAGAGCTTATTTAGTCATTTGATCAGTTTACCAAGAGTAAAGAAACCGTCTTTTAATACGTTTTTTATGTTGCTGCCTTACGTATCCTTCGGTTTTTCATTATTCAAGTTGTCTCACAGGATGTCACAGGGGAGTTTTCCCTGACTCTCTGCTACATGGTGCAGATACAGATTCACAGAATAATCTGGGCTGGAAGGGACCCACAAGGGATCATCAAGTCCAAGGCAGACGCTTCTCCCACGAAGATGCCGAAGACATCCACGGGGCATGATGCTGCTTGCTGCCTTCTCACTCAGCTCTTACTTAAATCCACTTCACATTCTTTTGAAGAAAGAGTAAACAATCTGAAATTGCTTATTCTGCTGAAAATAAAGGAGTTGATGCTACTTTTACTATGTTTGAGTTTGACCTAAATTTTTAAAAGTCTGTGGCAACTAAGACTTCCCCATTCTGCAGTTGCATGCTGCCATGTTTGTTTGCCTTCTAGCAGGAATTACTAGGATACACCATTCCAGGATTCTGTCATTTTATAACATAATTTCATAATTTAATTATATTATACTACGTATGACATTATAATTATATAATACATTAATATATTATATATAATATAATATGATATCTGAACATTAAAACACTGTAGCAAAACCAAAATTCAAACACCATTGAAGCATTCTGTCATGTATGAGATCATCTGCACATTTATGAAATTAAAATAAAGGGGCATTTGGTTTCAGGGGTTAATTTACAGTACAGATGAGCAGGGGAAAGGGGAAAAACAGTCTGGTCTCAAAAGAAAATAAATAAGAAGCATTTAAGGAAACTACCCAGACTGCTGTGAGCACAGGGAGAGCCAAAGCCTGAGTTATGCTTGGCATGAACGTCTCAGTTCTTAGTGTTACTGAGTCAGTTACAGTTCAGGCTTCTTGGAAGCATTTCCAACTGAGCAAAAGAGGTATCCCATTTTGCACAAACTCGATAAAAGCAAAACATGCATATTTCAGATCCAAACAACCAATATTTTAACCAAATTCACATAAACTGCAATAATTATTTATGAAATACAGCAGTTACTATGTACTGAGTCCTAAACTGAGGAAACTGCACTGACAGAAAACTGTTAAAAATTGCTTGATGGCATGAAGAGTTTTAACCCTAGATAAGCAAGCTGAGAGTTTTCTAGATTCCTAATTTCTCATGTATTAAGAAATTATATCTAAACTATGACAAACAGATAATTTTAACTACTACAGAGAAACTTATGTTTATTATAACCATTTATTTTTTCTGCCATCAATAATCACAAAAAGCAATAGTAGCTACAGATGCTTTTAGCTTGAATAATGACTGAAGATGACAAAGATGATGCTGCATATAAAGGTACTAAAGGATTTGAAATTGGTTCAACAAAATGGCTCAACAGGTTTCAGCATGGCTCAGGAGAGAAGTCTCTGAGTCTTCACTGTAATCCATAAAAACAGCAAGATGCTCTTTCTGCAAACACACATACCTATTTATACTCGGAGCATTTTTATTTTCAGGTCTTCCATAATGTTTTAAATACCCAAACATTACAACTAAGATACACTTTCAGGAGCATTCTAATCAAGACTTATCAACAAGATTTAATATGCAGCAGTCTGGGGTTGAATATCAGGTTTTTTCCTAGTATTCATAGCTGCATGTTAGTTCCACTGGTAAGAAAGCATGGCATTTTTCCATTTCTTGTTTCAGTCATAAACAGCAATTTGACTGAATTGGCAAAATAAGTAACACAGCTGTCAGCCTTTAAAGCAAAAGTACAGCATGTGGGTGACTTTGAAAGATAACAGAGCAACTATGCTTAAGATTTCTGTAATTTCAGATGCAGGCTCTGCAGAAAGCTGCTTCACCTCTCCCTCTGCTGCTTCCCGTCAGCATCACAGAGGAAGAGAAGCCAACAGCATCATCAGCAACAGGTGAGATGGAGCACTGGCTCAAGCCTCCCAACCCTTTTGCACTCTTGGGAAAGCCTTCCCAGCAGCTTTTCCAGATTTTCCCACAGACATGAGTGTTGGGTTTGATTTATTTGGTTGGCTTTTTACCAACTTTCCTACCTAGTAGGCCCAGACACCATCCGATCTGATTCAAAACAAACCACCTGACAAAAACAAGTTTGTAGAGTATGCATTTTGGGATGCCATTACAGGTACATACTCCATGAAATTACATATATTTAAATACTAAAAAACAACAATATGGAAAAAGACACTCCACACAGACAAGATTCTTATTTTCAATGCTGCATATGCAGCCAGCAAGTGAAAATAACTGTTTGTTATGACGGACTAATTTAGTCAGAAAGCAGAAAAGTACCTTGTCTCTCTTCTCTACTGTAAGAGGAAGTCTAAATGATATTCCCTCAACTGTCAATATCTCTTGCTCACAAAAAATAAACAGCAGATTGACCACAAATGTGTTGTATGATTTATGGGAACAGCTTTTTCACACATCCTTACAGGTCATCCCACCCAACCTCTCGGCACAATGTTACGACTAAGTCATGCATTTTTACTTTCCCTGATGTGGCAAAATGTTCACTTCCACCTGCACTGTCAATTTGTGTATTTTGTCCAAATTACAATCCAAATGTCATCTGCTCTCTTGGAAAGTTCCTGGTGTTTTTGTGTCCTTTCCTGTCACTGAGTGTTTTCCAGGGAACAACACTGAAGTAAAACCACCACCCATAGGTTATTTTTCCCAAGTCAGACATTCAGGCTTCAGAGTAGTAAAATGTAAAAATTTTTTTCATTCTAAAAACTATCATTACCACTGCCCTGCAGCTTTCAATTCATCAACTGATTTTCTTCACTCTAGTGATTGATGAATGGTGTCTTCAGATTTGCTTCTGGACTAATTGTAATTGGACTAGCAAATTTCTCAAGATAACTTTAAAGAAAGAAATGGAACTTCACAGACTGATTTGTTCTCCTAGTGTGGTTTGAGATAAGTTCCTTTTTGTCAATTAGGAGAGTGACTAATACCAATATTAACTCTTCAATGCCACAAAGAGCTCATGCACATAATTCAGTACTAAATACAAAAGTTGCAATTCTTAAAAATTTACGGCTTGCTAAACAAATATTATCTTGCAAACTCTTGAGCTGCTACTTCAGCCTTACTAAGATGGCAACGATAATTAAACAGTGATAATCAGCTGTTGATTTTTTAAGGACAATTCTTACGAATTAGATAAAAAATACTTACTAGGTTATCACACAGGCAGACAAGACATGAGTACCCAAGTACCTTTGCTAGCCACATAAGGCTGTTTCTGGCTTGTTTTCCATGTTGATTTTCAGGTGTATGTAATTTACAGTTGTCAAAAAATTACAGTAAATTCTCACACTGAATGCTACATCAATGCCCTTCTCCCCCCCTTAACTCAGTTCTTTAATTATTCATAACAGTTACAGGCACTTAGGAAAGAACAGTGAACTATAAATATTTAACACAAGATGCCTGTAACAGAAAGACATGAGAGAGACTACAAAAATCAAATAGTATAAAGCATTTGTTTATCCTAAACAAAATAAAAAGCAAGGCAGGCGATCTTTGTATTTATATAAATGTTCATAGCTTTGACAAACCAAACCTAATAAGTTATCTGTATGCTTTCCCAAACAATTACAACTAAACAAATAAGAACTGGCAGGTATACCAGTTTTCTTCAGACTTCTAATATTTTAAAGGGATCTATTTTGATCGCTTGCTACAAGCTTGCCTTGTGAGGAATGCTGAATAAGTATCACTACAGGACATTACAGTTTCAGTATGTCAAAGGACACAAGAGTCAAGAGCAAATACACTGAAGACAATTTTTGGATTCTCATCTACAACAGCAGCATCTTAGCAAGTAGTTGCTGAGAAATTCTCAATATAGATTAGAATTATAGCACTTGGGGCAGTAAAAAAGTATGCAAGAACTTAAAAATATTGTAAAATACGGTTCATAACCCTTCTAGTTGTGGAGGAAGGCTACAGATATAGTGTGCACTCGAACTTCAATACAATATGGCAGGCAAAAATAATCCTACTTTTGATTTTCAGAACCCAGTGTATTTAATACCCGGTGCAGGCAGTAATGAAAATACGGTAATACCATAATTGTGTTCTGTGGAGGAAAAAAATAATTACTAGGAAAACAAGACTCCTTTTTCAAACCACTAAGTCATACAAGGGAAATATCATTAATCTTTCATCAGTATATTCATGTACCATATCTCAATACCCTGTATGCAGCTTTCTACATTTCTTACGCATCACAAATACTCCAAAAGTCACAGCGTAAAGCACAAAAATTAACTCACATGACATCCAAAACGAAAACCAATCACAGAGGCAAAACAACTTTCTCATCCCTTTTCTTCAAATTGAATTACTTTCTGCTCACTCTGACACCAAAGGCCTCCACTGATTCTGCTCACAGCACAGAGTGCCATCCCTGTCCTTTGAAATCAGCTCAGGGTCCCACCATGAAGGCTCTCCTGCCTAAACCAACAGGAAAAAAGGAGCATGCCTGAGGTGGGCAAGAAAAGGCTGAAAAAGTAAAGTTCAGGTAATACTTAGAAACTACATTAATTTTCCTTATCTCAACCTTATAGCCACCCACCATGAAAACTCACAGTGATTAAATGATTTCATGGGGAGAAGTTTTATTCTTGTTCAATGTAACAGAGAGACAGAAACTAGAACTGTTCCCTCACAGCCAACGCCCCCACTCTCCCAGCTTCCAACTTCCTCTTTAGTTACAACTGGTTTAACAAGACTATCCAAACATATTATTTTAATAGTTCATATTTTATTGTTTTAAAGTTATTCGAACATTCATCTTCAACATGGAAACCTTTGTGAAAAGAATGTTTTCTTTTCCTAACACTTAGTCAGAACTGAAAATGTATCACAGGAGCCACTTTTGTACCTAAAGCATGCAGATAGTTTAATCAAGATGTAGTGGAGAGTATATTTAGATTGTACTTGAAAGTTTGCCTGTACAGTGGACAGTAATGTAAAGAAAATCCCTGCTCTAAATGACACCAGTGTACCAGGAAAAGTACTAGAATGGGCACAGTTATATTTGCAAAATGTGTCTTTTGGTTACCCAGCTTACTCCTCCCAGTAGTTGAATTATACCAGGAAAAAAAGCCTGCTGTTAGAATTTGTGTGGTCCCTAAAAATAGAGCTGGCCCTCAAGTCACCTATACCAATAAATCTAGTCAAAAGCAGACAAGCCTCCAGTATTAATACTTACACTTGAACCCTGAAAATAAAGGCAAGTATTCAAATGCCATAATGAAATTTGAAGGAACAACATTTTACATATTTAAAAACTCTCAGATTAGTTTAACTGCTACAAAGACTAAAATAGTAAATCTTTACCTTCTTACAAAACCAAAGAGATTATTAGATTTTTTAAAAAGCAAAAAAAGCACTGTCATTAAAATTCAAGACTTTTGGGGTTTAATTTTTTCTTTAGAAATAGATAGTATGTAAAAGATTTTAAAAGCATTTAAAACCAGCTTTGCCCATATTTCCACACAATTCTGTAAATTCATACTGCAACATGACCGGCCCAGTTGGATTCAACAGAATTTAAGTTTGAAGTGACAGAGGGGCCAAAGGGAAGCATAAGAACTGAGAGGAAGCAGATGTGCCATTAAAGGAATGCTGCTTTAGAAGATTTTGATTTCTTTACTAAGACAGAACAGAAAGCATACATCTAAAGGAAAATAATTTGCTGAACTAACTTGATGCAATGACTAACTGAAAAGTTAACAAAAATAACAAATTATTTGGATACTGCATTTTGTGTATATATATATACACACATGTGAATATAGAATTCAGTATTTATTATCCACTTCGAATCCTGAACTAAAAATAGTCACATTATAATTGAAAATTGCTATAAATCAACCAATTCTCTGAGACACTAAGTTAACTGAACACAGCAAAAGCATTCTGGTGATACTAATAGAACTGTCTAGTCATATCTGCAGCAACTTGTTGCTGGCCAACTTTTCCCTATCACTGGATTTTAACTGTCAGTATAGGTCAGTAGAAAAGAACAAACAATAAGTGGTATAACTATTTCACTGACATTTGACAACTTCTCATTCGATATATGTTGAATCTCTATTTCAGCAACTTGCTTTATGCTGCAACTCTATTTCAATCCTTCAACCAAGTGTAAATTAGCTATTTAAACTTGTAGAAATAGGACACAAACTTTACAAATTTGGAAAATCAACAACAATTTGGTCCCAGCCTGTTGCACTGGATTATTTACTTTAGCATTTTTTAAGACCAGTTCTAGTTGCACACATTACATAATAAAGAAAAAATTTTGGCCTCAGTAATTTATTATTAATACCCTTTGTTTAAATACCCATCATCTTCTGCCAGTCCATCCAGCACAATCTTTTTCCCAGAACGTTAAGGAACTGAACCTTCAGAAATTTCTGTTAAATTATCTGCTCTCAAATACAGCAGAAATGTCCCAGGTTATATAGAACCTTTTCCCTATCACAGTATTTGCACACTTCTCACAATGGCATTTAGTTACAATAAAAACTATTTCTTAAAAGATTTTGGAGAAGGAAGGAAATCATGGCAGAGTAAGCTTTGAGATGATAAAAGTGATTGAGATAGAAGCAGGCTGTTTCCAGGGCTACCAATGAACCATATATTATGTTTTAGATGGTTTCCTAGGAAAATAATCCTAGGGATCACATCATCTAAGAATGCATAAGAGACACACATTCTCCTAACTTTAAAACTTATTTCTTGATTTCATATAAATCTGATAAAAGAAGAGATCTAAAGATGACAAGGTTTCACAGGCTTTCCTAAAACAGGCAGTTGGGAAGAAAAAAAGAATCAATAAAATTCAGATTATTAAAAAAAAGCATAGATCAAGAGTTCACACCTCTTTTGATCCTCAGGTCAACCATCAAGACACAGTCCCACTGGAGCTGACGTGTCATTAACCTTGTCGCAGACTCAGCTGCATCCAAAGCAAATGAAAGATCCTGATGCTTCCAGCAATGTCAAATCTTAGCCCAAAGAATAATTTTTTCCCTTAATTTTTTTCATTCTGGCATCACCTAAATGAAATGGATATATTTCATATATGTAAACATCTGAACTCTTTACTGCCTCTCACTGAGATTTCCTCTGCAGACATTACGGCACTGCCGAGAACTCCCGAGGGCTCGATAAGGAAAACAAAAGCTTGTTTTTTAACATTATCAATCAAACCCTGCTCCAAGAAGGGCAGGTGTAGAGTACCTGCCTCTTCAAAGACTCCCTGCAATGACACAGACTAAGATTCCTTATTTCTTCTAGGCAAGACACCAGAGATGCTAATCTCTTCAGAGCATGACCTGCTGCCTTCCCACAGAAGTTCCCAGAAATTTTGAAAGAGAACAGGAAAGGTTTCAGAACAGATCTTAACCTATGTCAAAATCCCTACTGTGGTAAACAGTATTTTTTTCAAGGTAGGAAATTCATGTATTGCCTGAAGTGCTTAAAACCAGCACTGTACTATTCACCTTCTTTTTCTACCAAGATAGCTGCAAACAGCATCTGAACAAAACCAGTCATCCCACCGCCCTTAGCAGATCCTGACAGGTGGCGGATACACACAAGAAAATCACAGAACTTCCTTGTATGAACACGCTTTTGTCTGTGTTGGAACACCTGAATTAAACCCTAAGATTTCAGAAATGAGTTCTCCTCAGACTACCCTAATCTCAAACGATTTCTTTTCTTCAGGGAGATCAGAGGGTATTCTTCATATGAGGGTAATTGGAGCAGTCTTCTGCAGATGTTGCTACTGAGGGACAATGGGTTTTGAGCTTCCCACACACAGGTCAGTAACCTCAGGATACTCAGAATCACATTCACTGATAACTGATCGTTACAACAATTTAATCTGTTAAAAGGATAACAGTAACTGGAGAACTCTTCACACACGAATGGAGAATCCTTCATAATTTTTGCCTCAAATATACTAAGAACACTTAATAATCAATAAATGAAGTTGACACCTCCCTTGACTTGCTGACAACACACTACCCAACACATATCAGGATACTGTTGGCCCTCTTTGCTGCAAGGATGAATTGCTGACCACATGCCAGATTCTCATCCATCAGGACCCTAAGGTCCTCCTCAGCAAGTATGAACAATTTTCATTACTAGGTCTCACAGGACAAAAACAGCTAAAGGACTGTCAATAGGAAAAAGAAAAGTTAACAGATTAGTGATACATGTACTATCGATAATTTTTATCACAACTTAGAACCATTTCTGTATAATTTGTTTGTTTTAAACACAGTCCATTTTAGGAGGTTTGCTCCTAAAGATAGTGTGCTCAGTGAAATAAACTGAATGAAAATTCACTATGCAGAGGGTTCATATTGGCTGCAACTTATTATAATTTCAGTATAATTTAGCAGTTGCTTGTGTTCTCAACAAAGTGCCAGTGCTGGCCATGGTTTCTTTATCCATTGTTAGCAACTCCTTTGCTTATTATTTAATAACTTGTTCCGCTAATCATCATCAGCCTCACCAGTGCCAAGTGCAAGGGGGACAATCACTGCCCTCATCCTGCTGGCCACGTTACTCCTGATACAGGCCAGGATGCCAATGGCTTTTTTGGCCACCTGGGCTCACTCCTGGCTCATGTTCAGCTCCTGTCAACCAGCACCCCCAGGTCCTTTTCTGCTGGGCAGCTCTCCAGGCACTCTGCCCCAGCCTGTGGCACTGCCTGGGGTTGATGTGACGCCAATGCAGGACCCAACGCTTTGCCTTGTTGAACCTCTCACAATTGGCCTCAGCCCATCCATCCAGCCAGTCCAGATCCCTCTTCAGAGCCTTCCTACCTCCGAGAAGATCAACACTCCTGCCCAACTTGGTGTCACCTGCAAAGTTACTGAAGGTGCACCCTATCTCCTCATCCAGATCATGGATAAAGACATTAAACAGGGCTGGCCCAATACTCAGCCCTGGGCAACATCACTTGAGACCAGCCACCAGATGGATATAATTTCATTCATCACCACCCTTCAGACCGGTTCAATGATCAGTTAACTCACACATTTGTCTATATGCAGTAAATTAGAGAGAAAAGATACCATTTGAATACACAGCCTACCTGCTGGTTAATGAGAAAACACTAATAGACACATGGCTGAAAAATCCTTAAAAGCAGTATTACACATACCAGAGTTTACTGATTAGCTTGTTAACACTGATTATAAACATTGTGAAAGCCTCAAGAGAATATCTTCTACACTCTTTAAGATTTATGACTTACAGTCTATGCTTTTCCTGGAGCTTCTGGTTAATTTCTAAGCAATACAGGAAACACAACTCAAAGCAAGTGTGATGGTAGACACCTTCACCAGTATAACACTACTAGGTAACTCTGGACGTCTGTAAACTAGACAGGACTAAAATACTCTAAAAAAACATGAAAAAGTTCCAAAATGTTGTTAAGTGTTATTACATAGACCCAAACTTTCTGGAACAGCTATTGATTTTTGGAGTTCAACTTTCAGCTCTTCCAGCAAACCTTTTTAAGTGATCCATTTTCCTGACCCCTAGCAATAATCAGTCACTCTTCTAAGAAGGTGCTGGAAGTCAGGAATCCCAAAATAAACAGTCCAACGCCATCACCACTTCCGAGTTAATGCATGTTCAACTTCAAGCAAATCTTACAGGGTTGTAATCCTTTTTTAATTCCTAACTTACTAATAGTTGGTGAAGTAACATCATACCAACAGTATCGTATTTCAAGAAGCATGAAAACGTATCCAAAAATTTTCTCCTCCATTTAGCTGTTCACTGCACTTTGTGTGAATGTATCACAGCTACAGAATTATAATTCTAATTTTGTTCCCATATGCCAGATTGAACAAATGTTATGCAGGGAAAATAGATATGTTTTATGGCTTTATGCAAGTATATTATTCACTGATTTATAAGACACTGGTGGCTAACAAGAAATGTTTACACAGGCAACCTTCCTAAAATTCTATGTTGTATGGTAATAGGACTGCAATTCTGCCTGAGATTAGAAGTAAATTACTGTATCCAAAACCACACTCCAGGTATAAACATAACTTCATGAATAGCAAGTCTGCCATATATATCATTTTGTCGTGGACATAACTGAGCAACATACACATTAGCAATGCAAGACTCCTCAAGAAGAACTGGCAGACTCGTCACAGCTCTGGATCCGGCAGTGTGTGGAAAACTCATAAAAATGTGTGACTGGAAGGCAACGAGTGCTGATGGTGAGACTGCACACACATCCGTTGGCTGGTTCCAGAAACAAACAGCTGAACCCAAAGGCTAAACAACAGCAAATCTTTTGGATGCTTCTCATCCTAAGACTTTAACCAATTTCAGGAAAATGTTCCAAATTCAGACTGCAACTCTGCCTCAGTGTGTAAGATTCACTTGTTTTAACTAACTTTAAACGTTACAAATGTAGTCTAAAATCTGAGGAAAATGGACAGGCTCACTTGTTGTCACCAGATGACAAAGAATGACAAAGAATATGAAAAATATAGAGATAAGACTAAGATTCAGGAACATGAAAGACAAGGGGTTTGATCATATATTCTTTACCTCACAGTCCTCTCCATAATATATAGCACCAGAGATGAATGGTACTTTTGTGTATGTTTTTCTTTGGTTTATTTCCATGTTGCCCCAGCAGGCCAATATTTATAGAATCAGTGACATTCTGAAGCTTGTTTGATACAGTCATAACATTCACCTAGTAATCTTTTTTATGTATTTAAAGACACTATGTAGACAAATTACTTCTGTAACCACAAACTAATTTAAAGAATATCACTTTGATTCCCTTTGAAAAATAAATCAGCATTTCCTTCAGGAACGGACCACTCTCACTTTACTACAAAATGCAAAAATATATCCATTGCATACACTGCTACACCTTTTGACATTTTAACAGATTATTGTTTAATTCTTTTATCCACCATCCAATAATTGTCAATGGTGTACACATTTCTGGTTTTCTTATTTTATTGAGGTTACAGTAGAACTACTCTAAATTCTTGTTTTACTAAGGAAATTCCATTGAGGCATGTTTTGAAACCAAGCTGTACAGTGACTAAATTTAAGTATTCACCACATGTCAAGATTTAAGTATGGATTCAGAAGTTCCACTTTTTCTTACACGGAAAAAACTAGACTTCTTTCTACAATTTTTATTTAAAGCTGGTCATGAAAATCCACCAAAAAAAGAAAAATCCTTTCAGAATCCAAGGTAACTATGAGAGAACAGGCATTCTATTACTTAGGCAATACTGTGCACCTTCCAACTAAAAGCTGGTACTAATGCAGCTCACTCTTCCTCTGAACTGCATGAACAAATGCAAGGTACCAACGCTGCTAAGTCAGTTTAGGCTCTGGGTCCACAACTAAGAGAGTAGGAGGTAAAGAAAGGGAACAAATGCTTAAAATTATGAGAATTATTCCTTAAAATGAAGAGAGGTTGAACATCCCACCATTGCATAACTGTTTTCTATGGAAGTTTTATAAAAGAAGCACTTAAGGCAGCATTACTTTTGTCTCCTAGTTAAAATATTGTATCCTCTTGGCTTCCTTCTTTTAGAGACCAACAGTATTAAAGTACCTTAATCCACACCTCTCCCTTTTATGTCCTACGAAGGCAGAAGTCATTCTTCTAATGACTTAAATACTACATGAATTTAATTTGTTAGTTACATTATTAAAGTAAAAGTAAAATCATCAAATAATGGCTCATAATTTGGGAGAGTGCTCATGATGCCTTTTCAGGAATTTTTAAGCCACATAATTTCAAAGTGCATGCAATCTTTCTTATTTTATCTTTGGGGAATTCTGCTACCAAAGACACCTTGATAACCAGTTTTAAATATAAACATAATTGCTCAGTATTTTTAGACATTATACTGGCATGTAGACTTTGAGACACTTTTCAAGCGTATTTACAGAGGCTCCTGGGACACCAGTTACCAGGGCAACCTCTGAGGTCACACGAGCTACTGTAAATTACAGAAGTTTCTAGAGACTCCAATTTAGGTTCAAACTGCGTGTACCATGCATGACTGCAACCTGCTGCACCACATCGAGCCCATGCAGCTGCTGCAGCCCTACAGGACAGCCCAAGCCCAAAAGGCTGCTTCAGGGAGAATTCCTGTCAACAAAAGTGGCAGAGGGGAACATGAGGAGGAAAACAGTAGTTCTCAACCTCAACACACCTGAACACTGTCTGAAGCCATGTCTTCTCACATCGCCAGATTCCACAACTGTCTCATGTCACAGCAAGCCTCATGTTTGATCACATTCCTGATTTTCCCAATTATGCTCACTCCTCTCCACTACCTCTTCCCATCATTTTTGGTCCCCTCCCCATCCCAGCAACGTTCCTAACCTAGCTCATGCAAATCCTGATCCTTTCCTTTGCTTTCATGGCTTGCAGGACAGCCAAGAGACAGCACGTGTTGCAGCTCATTTGGAACGACACCTGCGCTGGAAGGCCTGGCAGTGCAGACCTGGCACCTACTCAGTAAATCACTGCTAAAAGAACAGTCAGAGACTGCATTTTCCCCAAGTTATTGCCATGAAAAATAAATACTGCCTCTTTTGGCTTTTTTTTTACCCCAGCTAAGTAAGGAGATCTGTCTGGATCTCTGGATCATTAAAGGGAAAACACATTATATGGCAAACATATTGTCTGAGCACTTCAGACAGGAAGCACATACAAAAGATCTGTCTCCTGCTGGCTTTATAAAAACCAGATAGCTTTTATAGAAAAGACTACAGACTTGGAGAAAACACACTAAAACCTGGGGTGTTTTCTCATTTATCAAAAATGTTTCCATTCGCATACAGTAAGTCATGCTGCCACACAGAACTTTCTAACTTGTTTACTTTACTATAGCCATTCTTACATTTGAAACTAATTTGCGCTATTCTCTGAAAGAATCACAGAATCTGCTGTATCTGCTCTTTATTATGTCTTGTTTTTGGAAGGAGACTAGACAAGCCAGTCTGTAGTACAAAAAAAAAAAAGTTCATTTGTAGAAGATACCATCAGTCAGTAAAAAAGCCAGTGGACTTCTATTATTTATAGATTCTTTCAACAAAACACACTCAGATGATCAATAAAAGTTTTGGCATCATCCTCCAAGCTCAGGACTTGACACAGAATAAAGCACAGCTGACAGCTGTGAAACCACTTTCAAAATAGCTGACCCTATTCCACTTCAGCACAGTGGCAACAGAGGAAAAACTGATCCTCACACCCTCCAAACCTGATATTTAAAAAAAAAAAAAAAAAAAAGAAAAAAACCTACAACCAAACTCCACAACATATTAAGAATTAAAAACTGATTAAAAAATTTTGAAGATTCTCAGAATTTTTTCTTTCATTCCAAAAAAAACAGTAATACACTTTTTAGAAGTCGGAAAAAAGAGGACTAACTACTTTCTTGTACATTTGGCTTTCTTATACATTTTCAATATTAAAATAATGTCTTACATCTTATTTACTAGAGTTAACAACCCTTCACAGTACAGGTTCAAATTTCTGAAAGAGAAAAGGAGCTGTTTTTACAGTGCAACCAAGCCATGACTCCCAAGTATTGTGCATCACGCGCTCTAAAAATGAATGTACAAGTGTAATGGAACAGCAGTGATTCTGCCTGGGAGGGGAGAAACAGTTAGGGGATCCTGGGTGTGTACACATAAATACATGGAAACACAAAAAGGAAGAGGATGGGGAAATAGCCATCTTCCAGTCTCATATAGTCACTACTTCGAAAGGCCCTGCATTCCACCAAATATTGCTACCTGTACTACATGTCCTATGTGCTTTGATTGAATCAGAATGTTTCTATACCATTTGTCAAATGTAGAACTGCCCCAATTTCTGAGCAACAGGCTTTCAAATCTTAATCAAACAACACAATTCAACCTGATTTTTCAGCTACAATTTACAATTAACAAGAATTACCCAGATCCATAAATTACGGGGGAGTGCATTCAATAAACTATATACACAAGTACTGGAAAAAACAGTTTACAAGAGTTTCTAGAAACACTGTGTTTTCCTTCCAATCAAAAATGTTATTTTGAATTACAAGGGCTCACCCACAACACCTGAGGCCCAAATGATGCATAAAATATTGCACGCACTATGTAAGCAGGAAAGAGAAAACAATAGCTGGTATTCATTCTGAAAGCTCAGTGAAATATAACAAAAAGGAATGAAAATGAAAACAGAATTATAAATGTTTATTTAGATTGGTCTCCAACTACTACCCAAATATATTCTCTACATTTTACATCTGTACAGTACATTCTCCGCATTTTATAACAATGAAAATATGTTATATTGTTCTCAGGAATAAGAGTCAGAAAATTTTTCCAGGCATTTCCTCACTTCTAAATACACAGTCAAGTGATCATACCTACAGACTGGAAGGAGAAGCTCCTTTGTTGTTGCATAAAGTGACATTCTCAACATTCTCTAAGTCTTAAAATTCCCCCCATCAAGAGTGCTAGCCCTTCACACTTCAATGTCAGTATTTGTAGATATATGCAATTACTACCAAGTGAGTAGCAAATTACTCCCAAAGGAATGTCCTGTACTTTTAGAACAAATGTTTCGAAGGGTATTAGCTACATATTCTGAGGGGAAAGAGGGAAGAATATTTTGATCCATGTATTTCTGAATCACAGTTGTTTTCTAATCTCCTCTAGAAACATCTGCATTTAGAAAGCCATAGCTTATACACAAACACATACATAAGGGACTGATGTGGAACTTCTGTGATACAGAAGTAATTTTTGAATTCTGTATGTCTGCTTGGGTAACACATGACTCTGTAGGTTCAACCCGAAAAAAATTTTGTGTGTAAAAACAGGCAAAACTGAAAAATTAGGGATGACTAAAAATAAGTTTAACCCCTTCACACAAAGCAGACAACACCAGTGAATGGAGATCATGTCAGCTCTGCAACCCATCCTTGCAACTGATTCTAGATCTATAAAGTAAAATAAGCAGAAACTGCAGTGGAGTAAGAAAAGGTTCCTTTTACAAGAACAACTACATGTGACAAAAATTACCTCTTAAAAGGCAAAAAATAAAGCTTGCACTTCTAATCAAATAGACTACCACATATTTTATATGAATCAAACTAAAGTCTATTCCCTTCTTCCTATTACTTGTATTATCTGCCTTCAACTAAATTTCTTAACTAAGTGCTAGCAATTTGCAAAACAAAACCCTGCCTGAGGTCTTCCAGGAGTTACTGAAAAGCACGGGAAACAATGTGATTAAAAATTCCATCCAAAAACTGAAAAAAATTAAATAGAAATTAGAAAATAAGCAAAAAACCCCATAATGATATTATAGTAAGAATTTTCTGTTCCAAAATTGATGACATTTATACTCAACCCTCTCTCTAATTTCCCCAACAGAAACTTTCTCGGTTCAAGCACTCTACACTACCTGCAGAATAGCAACCAGATCTCCCCTTACTGACCTGCTTTTAAACCAAATGTTAAAATCAAGTATTCTGGATTTGTAGTGCAGTGCAACTAAGCAGAATTTGACTCAACAGCCTTAAAATTACACTAGAACTAGCTTGTTCTGGACATTTTCAGAATTTAACTGGTGATCCTATTCTTCACAGTCTCCATGGATGTGCTTATGTAAATTTGTAGGAAATTTGTTCTAGTACATATGAGTTTTAGTTCATGTGTGGGGCTTTTTCCCTTGCAGACACTACAAAAATCTTCACAGCATGCGTCCCAACAACAATAAACATGGAGGAGAAAGTAAAACTTACTCATCATTTCCTGAACACGGTACCTGTGTGTTTTGTGAAATTCTACAATTCTGTACTTTCCAATATTGTAAACCAATTGCTCCTAGGCAACTAAAAAGACAAGAAAGGGTGAAACCAATTTTGTATTAATCCAGTGAGAACATGAAGTTAGAAAGCAAATCCTTTAGTTAACAGCACAAATGTGTTTCTTCATCTGATAATGCTACTTTAGATTGCCAGAAAGATTACCACCCATTTTGCAAAAACTAGCAAGTATTTTTCATTCAGAAGTATTTGCCAAGTCATCAACCACAAGATCATCTAACTACCGCTCATAAGGCCACCAGCTGTACCACAAACATTAATTAATCAACCACTGCAATAAAAAAATAAAATTCAAAAAATCAACACACACACACACACACAAAAATCTCTTGGAACATGTATTTTCATTTTATAGGCTTTACAAAACATGTTTACTAAAATTAGCCTAGTAAAGCACTGGGCCAAAAAGAGTTTAAGTACAGTTTATTCTCTTTCCTGTTGCAGCTGTTTTAAAATAATTAAAGAGCTTCTCTGCCCCTCTTTCAGGCTGTAGGGTTCAAATGACAGAGTAACCTGCCATCAGGAGTTAGGGAGGAAGCAGAAGATTGAAGGAATGCAGAATATATTCAACTAGGAAGCTTCTTCAGTCAGGCTACAGTTACAAACTACAGTACCTGAAAAAATTATATAGTATGAGTAGTACCAGAGTTATATTACAATCACATATCAATAGCAAAAAGCTCCCCCAAAAAGAAAGCAAATTCCTACAGAAGAATGTCAGGCAGAAAATTTATGACAGACTGACAAAAGAAGCTCAAGAGAAGTTACATAAGGTCTTCGCATTCTTCCAAAGAAACGGGTTTTATCCTTACTGATGCAATTAAGTTTCTTCCTTCAGACACAGGTAAGTCTATATTTTAAACTAACTTCCTCTAAGAACACATAGATCCCGTAAATACTTTAAATGTTCACCTAGCTATCTGTCTTCTCTTGTAGCGCTGTATTTAGAGCTTTTAAATGTTTTAGCCTATCTTAAAGAAATCTGAAAAAGGAAACAGATATCTTAACATTATTTTATTGCAGTGGTTTTCCTAAAAGATGGTGTGAATAAGAGGGAGACACAAATTAGTATTTCTCCCTAGAAAAAGTGGGCAAAATTCAGACGCTCATGAAAAGCCATCACCCAACTGGCCAATCTACAGCTACTTATAGAGATGCCTCTTCAAGAATGGAGCTTAACACGAGAACTTCGCCATCGTTTTCGTAAAGTTCTTCGTTTCCTGAAGATATCTATCAAACTTTGCAATTATTTTTGTAAAGCCTCATTTCTTCAACTAACCATAAAATACCTTGTGCTCCTAAAGAGAAAGACGCGCAGAAGTCAAGCGTTCAAGAATCTCAAGATCTGCACTGAATCAGATGTCACAGAGTCAGAATTTCAAGCAAAAGTAGATCCTGCACTCATCTTCAGCTTCTTTAGACTGCAAAACTGTAGCTGCTGATTAGGCAAACTCCTACAAAGTCATTTTGGCCATTGTCTCACCTTCAGACCCAAGTGATTACATTTCCAGGTTCATCTTCTCCAAAACGGAAAAGTGGCATTTAAGAAAAAAAAGATAATCTGTTTTTTGAATGTAAAACTGTTTCATTAACACTGTGACTTCCAAGTGCCAAGCTTCTTTTGCTGCAGACAAGGGCTCAGACACTTTACTCAAGGAGATTTTACATAGTCTACCACTACTGATAAACAGCTTACAGCTGGATTTAAGATCTTAAGGTCTTGGTATACACAGCTAATCCACTCTGAAACTTGAGTAGTTGCAGCAGATGGTAATCAGAAATCTCTCATCAGCCCCAGAATACCCTCATGGTATATTGTGCTATAAATAAAGCATATCCCTTTCCTCCCGGGCTGTAGAACTGGTTATGGAGCATCAGAAGTTTCTTTGGATTATAGAATGCTCAGAAAGATAGTATGATGCAAAGGCTTACATCTCGTATTTTTGGAATGAAGTATTTTCGTGACAAAGTTAATGCAGTTTGGAAAAATGTCTGATTAATCTGTAGCTGATGCAGTTGCAATTTTACACTAGAACTTCTCAATTTACAAATGCAGTTTTAAAGCATCTTTCATCTTACTCCTGCTATTATGGGCATATTGTGAGTTTTACAGAATTGCAGTCAGCTAAGAA
Organism: Ifrita kowaldi; assembly: GCA_013398055.1. NCBI lineage: Eukaryota > Metazoa > Chordata > Aves > Passeriformes > Cinclosomatidae > Ifrita > Ifrita kowaldi. The sequence goes on along the minus strand of VZRS01013315.1, from coordinate 294,940 downwards.
TAAAAATAATGAAAACTGATGACCTGATTTGGTCTGCAGAATAAATTAGCTCTATGCTTTTAAGTGCTAGTGCTACTTATTCAAGGCAGAAAATGGTACATCTGAGGTTTAATCACTGTTGATAGGTAATAAGATACATTAAAACCAAGGCATCCTCAAGAACAATTCAGCATGAGTCCCTTAAAGGATCCCGACTTTAATCTCAGTCAGGGGAGTAGGGGGTGGGTATAAGCTGACTCCAAACATAACAACAGTCATCACACTGACTACAGCTTTTACATGTTTTCTATTAATTTCTATCTCCTCCCATGCACATATAAATGTATAGAAATCTTATACATGTCCAGTGCTTCTAAAAAATAGAACCTGAACTAAAACTTACATCACACCACTTTGAAATGCTCTTTCAACTTTACTTTCCAAAAATCAAAAAGTAGTATTTATTTCTTCCCTTTAAAAATTATTTGCCAATGAGAACATCGTGTTCTGAAAATTAAGCAAAAATGTTATTTTCAATTACTTCCTGAATGTGGCAAAGTCAACCATTTTTGTTAGCTCTTCTGGCAACGAGTTGCAAGTTCTGGGGTTTCCTTGGCTTGTATGGTCAAAAATAAACTTTATTTTCATCTACTCTTACATGAGGTTATAAAACTTTACCAATTAAGAACAACACCAGCATCAAGATTTCTTGTTGGCCAGGAACCTTACTACTTGAAATGTAAAGAAACGCAGACTCATTCTCTGGTATATGTTTATATTTGCAAAAGAATTTCCTGAGACAACCTATTCCAACAGGATTTCTATGTTGCAGCAGAATGCAACCCCTACCAGTACTTTACAATCATGTGAAATACTCCAGAATATTTCTGAAAGACTTTAGAACCAAGTGAACCCTAATACGACACCTTTAACTTCCATGCATTTTTACAGCAGTTTTTATAACATCTGCATTAGCAATTAATTTGTATCATGTTTCGCAGAGATCTCTTCTCCCAACACATCTGTCTATACAGAATGACAACAGATCTAGCTATTCTGAAAATTCTGATTGCATCAGCAGCACAGTCAAGTACCCAGATAAATGTAACTAATTGAAGCAATAATGTTTATTAAGCAATCAGTACTCCACACACTTCACTTTCAGTGTTACATCTCCTATTTATACTGACACAAGGCTAGCAGACACAATCAATGCATGAAAACAATTACATTGGTTTTTCTAATGATATATCATAATGACCTGATAAACAAAAAATTATTCTATATCGAAGGTTATACAAGTCTTTCAGATATTGGGGTTAATTCAGGCAACTTTCTGTGCCAAAGGTGGAATTGCTGTGGCTGGGAGGGGGAAAAAGTTACTGCCTGTGACTATTGACAACCAAACACACCCCAAAAAAATCCTCCTGCTTCTTAGTAAAGCAGTGAGGAATGTGCCCAAACTCCACATTTACTAAAAATATGTCACAACATGGTATAAATGGTTAGATGTATCCCAGTACACCTTAAAATGCCAATACCAGTTACAAAATAATTTTCAAGTTCCAATTTCTAATGAAGCTATTTGAATATTTGTATTGATTTGAAAGTTTAATATCACAGGCCTTAATAACAATGGGCAACATTGATTTACGTTTGTTCATTACACCAGGGAACTCGAAAGTCAATATCTTACCCATTTTTCTGTCATCACACTGTATATAACCTTGCCAAATTCATGCCCTTATTACTATTACCTTGTGATCTGTAACACTAGAATTCTCTACCTACAGAGACCTCAGCAAAGGAGACCATTCTATGTGAATAGCAGGACTAGCTATCAAATGCCTTATCCTTTATCTCACTTGAACTTCTGTTTTGAACATATACACATATACACTGAAATAAATACCAGGAAACTGTGATGTCAGTAGGGCCAATATAAATATTTTTAAGCTTTACTAGATTATAAAATGTAGATAGTGTACTTATGTGAACATGTCACAAAAACAGGCTGCTAATGTCAGTGCTGCACTCTACGTTTATCATTATTTACAACTGGTAGAAGCTGCTGCTTTGTAATTAACTAATTTCTGTTAGTTACATACAATTCTTGCTGCCGTGCCATAAAATCTAAGCAAATACTAACAGCTACTGCAAGCATACCAACTACAGAATTATCCCAGGAAATTTACTCTGCTCTTGGGTGAGAGACTACAAATGTTTGCACACATTTGGCTAATTCCTGAAGGCCAGCGGTAGGAAGAGACATAACCTCTACGCTGACCTCCAAAGTTTGAGCAGAAGTGGATGCAAAACTGTGTCAGTTAAACAATTACTACAGTATGTTGTGATAGTGCCTAGAGGCACAGTTAGGAAAGGCACCTGAATATAGTTACTAGACACTGCCAGTTTCAGGGTTTAAAGAAATAAAACAAGAATCCATAGGTTTTGCTCTGCAGTCTATAAACTGCTAAACAACAAGGCTGAATGTGTCACTAAAAGATCAGGATTTTTTCATACACTGAGCTACCAGATCCTTCAGTATTAAATCATGTACAGGTATGCTGCCTTTCACTGCTGACAGGGCACACAGAATGAACAGCACAGAGAGAATAAGACAGCATTTGCAATTAGAAAGATAAGAGTTCTTGAAGGTATCCCACTGGGATAAAACCTAAGGAACTAGGATAAAACTGGGTAGAACCTCGGGAAGGCACAAATAAAATAAAAGGAAAATGATGCATAGAGAAGAGAGGGAAACAACAAGGTATTGTATCACTATAGAAAGTAGCACAATGAGGGCAACCAAAAGAAAACAATCAGCACTGGTGAAGAAGGCAAAAGCCACATTACTTTTGTATGGTTTTTGTTTGATTGATTTTAAGAAATTAAGACTGGATTTTGTGCCAGTTAATGAAGATTGGAAAGTTCTGCTTGACCTGCAGGATCATGGAACTCAAGAAAAAGGCAAAGGCAGCCTAAAGAAGCCTCACAAGGAAAAGAAGGTAAGGAAGAAAGGAAGTGGTGACTTGTGAGCAACGTTTCACACGGTAACTAACCTATCACCTTTGGGCCACTTTTCACTGAAAAACATTGCAGCAGTGGAATGAAACTCAATCCCAAGAAACTATGTTTGCCAGACAGAGAAAATACTCCTTCCCCAGCACACAAGTCCCTTGCAAGGTAAACGCACCAGCCTTAGAATGGTGTTGTGCAGGCACATTTAGAAATGGCAACACAGAACTACTTTCATTCTTATTCCTTGGAATAAGGATATTCATTACTATTAATAGCATTAAAAAACATTACCATTAATAATCAGTAGGTTTAAACATCTGCATCTTAACTAAGTCTGCAACTAAAGAAGATCGAAATTTCTTACTCCTTTCAAAAGGTATATTTATACTGTGACCAAGAACAGACAATATTAGGCAGACAAAATTAGGCTGCTACTGTCTCTGCAGGAATACAAATCTCTATACAAAAATATTCTGAAAGTGGTCATTCCATTTGTCTATTTCTGGAATCTTATTTTTATGAATTATATCCAAGCAACCTAAGAATCACCTGCCTATTTTCAAACTTGCATGGTTTTTCTATTATTTTATTGTGTTTTAACATACTGCACCCTGTCTAAATACTACAAGCAGTCCAATAAAAGTTGAAAAGAAATGGAAAAGTTATATTTTTAACTTCAGGTATCCTCAAACAATATACCCCTGCAGTTTAGTGAAACGGTTTTGCTCATGCCATTTTTTTTTAAACAAAATGCTGAAACTCATCTGCAATTTTCTTATTGTTTCTGACTACAAGGCACAAAAGCCGTGCTGTTCAGCTGACTTCGGAACCTAGAGAAAAGTTTCTTTCCACGGGTAAGCTTAATGAAGTGGGGGGGAGCCAGCTACTCACAGTCACACCTTTGGAGGCAATGCAGAAAAGTGTGATGGTTTTCTCACCGTTTACAATTAGCAAACACAGCCTTTCAAGTCAGATCTTATTCTGAGAACAGCACGTGCAAAAATTCTCGTACACAGCACCGGAAGTTAACTTTTTGCTTTTACTGGTATGACCCTTGTACTAATACGTTTTAACACTGAGCCATATAACAGCTGCTTACTTCTGCTTTAGTGAGTGCAAAGTGCAATACAAGTAAGGTTTGCCTTCATTTCAGCACTCCAGCAAAAAAAAAAATCAAGCTGGCTGTTTCACATGCGACAACATCTCACATACCCCTTTCTACCTTCATCTATTAAATGTTATCTTTTTATATCTTCAAGTTTCAAAGCATTTTAAAAAAACCCCACTATTTTATATTTCAAAGACTAAGAACTTTGTAAAGAAGAAATATTACATTCTGCAAAGTGAATTTTACCCCCACCACTGTTCCCTAACTTCTAAATAGATGCTAATTAAGAAGCATGCTCTTCCCACATTCTCTTTAGCTCTGGCAAGTTTTGTAGGTTAAACTACAACAACTAAGGAGTGTAAAAATGCCAAGGAAATACACGATAAAAACACCAGTTTCAAACTATTGTTTTTAACAGTATAACATCCTTGGTTCCAGCATTAACAATAATGTTCTGTTCCCAAATCTTAAACCAGAGCAGTTTCTCACTCCAGTTTGAAGACACCAAGTCCAATAGAAACAATATGCCTTAGTAGGACTAATGAACTTTTCCTAACTATACACAAACAAAACCCCCAACTATTTGGCATTTTAGCAACAGCTGATCAAAACTTGTTTGATAGCACAGCACTCCTCTCTCTGCAGCTTCTGTATGGTGTGAATGAAACACAGTCTGCATCTCACCCTCTGTCCCTCTACCACTACAGCAGCAAGAAAGAAAACTGGCCAGGGGATAAATCCGACACTGCCTTGGCACCGCTTTCTCCTGCTTGTAGTATCAATACTGAGCTTCTTTTTAACTTTTTCTCCCTAATGTTTCAGACAGACCATTCACAGATATTTTTGGCTGTGACAGGCTCAGACGCCAAGCTCAGGAATGTACTTTTCCATCGGTAACAGTTCAGTCTAGGGCTGCCTTCCCAGCCGGCTGTTTCTCAAGCCTCCTGATGACCTCTTCGCTCGCCTGTTCAGCAAAGCTAGAGCACTGCACAGCAGACCAAAGTGCAAGTTAGGCAAAAGGGCTTTCCCATTCCTCCATTTGTGTTGCATAAAACCACAAGAAGAGGCTGAGATGCTAAGGGCACTCACATACTGAGCTCTGTAACAATGCCGAGGTAAAATTAGCACTGCCTTGTTTTGTAAAATATTCAAAGAAACATTAGTCAGAGAGTGTACAATAAGCATTCACATGTCAGCCAAAGAGCACTTTAGCTGGCAATATTCTGATGGCTACAGAAAGTAGTAATAGATGTATGCCAATTCAATTAATGCTAATTTAGCTCTTGGTGTATCTCTCATTTAATTCAAAACCATTCAAGTATGAAATTGCACCTATTTGTGCCAATGTAGTTAAGTTACAGGAAAGCACTCCAAGTCAAGCTTTGCATTTTCTCTAAGCATATAATACTTTTATAAAAACCCATATATGCTGAAGAATAACTAAGAGAATCAGAAATCATTAGTTTTGTTTACACAAAGATAGTAACTTTCAGTTTTACCTACAAGTTATATTAAGCCACCCATCTAAACCGAATTTTTATGCAAACTAAAATACACAAGGGCATTCAGTAGCAGTCAACTTAAGGTTCTGTTGTAAATATCTACACACAGAAAAAGAAGAATAGGAGATATAAAATCCAGGGCATATTTCTCTAACTCCTGCTAAGCTGTGTAATTATAATAGAGGATATAAATCAGCCTGAACAATGGAACAATAACTATGATCATTTCTCTACAGTTCCTGTGTAACAGTTTTTATGTAAAAGATAAGTTTACTTTTCCCAAATATAAGTACTTTAGATTACAAGCCATAGCACTTCCTTTTTGAATTCAAGACAAATTTTTATAGTTCAGAAGCAATTAGTTGTTTTACAACGCTATTAAAATATTATCTTATCAGAGTTTTTGACCTACATTCCTAAAAACTGACATACGATTTCTGAAGTTATAAGGAAGTTTGATGCACAGGATAGACTGTGAAATGAAAAGTAGAATTGATCAAAGTCTTCCCTTGATACTACTATTAAAATTAGTACTTTGACAATATGTGAAGATTCTAGCTCTCTGGCACTGAAATGAGTGAAATTGCACCCCTTTCCAAATGACCAACATCTGTCTTTTTTTCTCGTTAAGGCTGAAAACGCATGATAGCCTCAAGATTTTTTTATGAGTGCCTCTCCTCAACTGGCAAAATGACAGGAAGATGCATCTATGACTCCAGAAGAGACAGAAAATGGTATTAGCAGCAGCCAGGGAAGTTTGAAGACAGAGCAGCTATAAAGGCAGGCTTGATGGCCTGCACACGGTGCCAGCTTTGCAGTGATTCAATCTCTATGACAGATTGAGTCAAAAATTTTAATTAATGTATGTAATACTTAAAAGATTAAGTACTCTGAGGAGCTGTTGAGCATTTAAATGCAATCACTTTTCAAAGCCATAGTAGCCGTACAAAGGTTTCTGATCACAAATCTATCATACTCCTTACATTCATCAGCATCAAAGCACCAGAAGATGTTTATTTAAAAGACATCAGTGTACCAAATCGAGATACACAGAGAAACTCCAGACCATACAATCATGTATTTATTTGGGAGAGTTGTTTTACTCTGATGATTCCACCCTGGCACATGAGAAACCCATGGTCTGGTTGACAGAGTTAATCTTCTTCACAGCAGCCTGTATGGAGCTGTGTTTTGAACTTGTATTTAAAAGGGAGTGGATAAGACCAATGTTTTGGCTGCTGCTGGATAGTGCCTACACAGTGTTAGGGCTCCTTTTTCAGCCCCTCACTTAGCCCCATTCCAGCAAATAGGTTAGGAGTGGACAAGAAGATGGGAGGGAAAAGAGCCAGAACAAATGAGCTGAGCTGGTCAAAGAGATATATTACATAGAGTATTAACCTCATGCTCAGCCATAAAACTCAGGTAGCAGAAAGGAAGGGTCTGACTGCTGAGAGCCACCATGATGCTTGTGGGAGGTAGAAAGTAATTTCCTTTGCAGCAATTGTTTTTCTTTCCTCTTTTCTTCACTTATTACACTGTCTTGATCTTCAACCAGCAGTTGTTTTGCTTTTGTTGCTCCTACTCTCTCTCCTGTGGCCGCGGGATGGGCAGGTAAGTGAGCAACTGTGTGGGTGCTTGGCTGCCCTCCAAGGTCAACCAACCCACTACACATGGTAAGTTTAAGATCCTTTCCAACCCTGTTTTCTGCTAAAAGGATCATCACTAGCATCTTCTTGGGATTAATAACACTGTCCTCTTGTATTTAAAATACCAATATATAGAGAAAAAAAAACATGGAGAAAAAACAGCCAAGAAAAATGCTGCAGAGAAATAATAAAATGGGTAAGTAGCTGATGAAGAAAACTTACCAACTGAATTTCTCCTCATTACTTTGATACTAAACCTTTATACAGTTCTGTAAGTCAGGGAAATCATTTTAGATTCTTAAGTTAGAAAAAGTCATTTTACCATGTCGTTCAACAGCTGTGTTGCCAAAGCATTTCCATTTTTTTTCTCAGTACCCCAGAAACCACCATTTGTTTAGCCTAACCAGTCACAGTCCAGATTGTTTTTTCTAGATCCTACTTCCAAATTATCTCTGGTTTCTAGTACTCTAGGCAGAAAATGTGTCCAACAATCTTCTGAGGAACTATCCATTCTCCATACTTCCCTTGGGAGAAAAGGAGGGCTCTCCCAAAGCTCTTGACAGACTGAAGTTCAAAGCATCCAACTAGTATTGAAAGTAACAAAAAAATTCTCACTTGAAGACAAAACTGTAACTCCTCGGAATCCTCCAGGCAGAAACTGTCATTATAAGCAACCAGATTTACAAGGTCATCTTCCTTACAATTCTGGGGTTTGTGTTTAATTCTATGTTTTAATTGGGATTTACAGTTAAAAATAAAAAATACTGATTTTAAAAAGCACGAAAATACTACAAATAGTCTTTATCTCTTCTTTTGTTCAGTCAGTAAGAAATACATGGCAGAAATAAAGCTTGAATCCTTATCAGGAGCGGTGGAAGAACACTTCTCTTGCAGCCTCAGTTTTTAGGGATGAACACTGAGAACTGTCATTTTCACCTCTGCAGAATATTCTTAAGTTCCAAATAATTCAGATGGACCTGCTAAGGACCCTTCAGAGCAACTGGATTTTATCAATTCCCATCAATATATTACTAAACACCATGGACAACAACCAAAGAATTTTCTGTTTATTTTCCTCTCTTGTACACACCACATTTCCCACTTCTGCTGAGCACGAAGGAATAATTTCAGTACCCATCATGAGTTTGCCACAGGTATCCTAAGTTCAATGCAAGAACTTTGTTAATGGATTCAAGCAGCAAGCAATTTCTGTTAATAAAAGGCCAGCTTGAACTCCTCAAAAAGAGAAAAAGGCATCAAGAATGAAGAAAATAACTTCCCTCTCTCCCACACGCAGAAGTCATCAAATCATTCCAATCATTTTCAGAACTAAGAAGGGCTTTTTTCTTACATGAGTGAAAGAAGTGAATGGAAAGGGAGGAGAATAAGTAATATACTATCTCCCGAGAGAGGCTAATTCTGGGAAGAATAATTCCAAGTAGATTTACCAAAACTAGAAAAAAACAGAGTGAGCACATGCCAGAAGAAGGCTTCCTCTAAACCAAAAAAGAACAGTGTCAGTGATTTAATTCAATACTTTCCTGTGACCTTTTAAATTTTAATACCTGAGAAAAGCTGCGAGAATTCAGTGGCTCACAGTTTATTAATCTTTTGTGGAATAATCACCGTAACACTGTCTAGTCAAGAGAGAGGAAAGAAAGTGACTACACTTCAATAGAGACAGGATAAAACAGAATAGAGACATTTAAATAATGCAGACAAACTAGGTGGAGAAACAGGAATGCCAAACCTTAAATGAGGATGTTGATGTAACAGATGTTTCAGAAACGCCAGGTAATGAGGACTATCACCGGGAAATTATTGCCAGCACAAAAGTTCATCAAGTCAAAATAAGTTGTTAGTGTGGAAGGATTCTGCTATCCATGAAAGTTATGTAAGTTATCCTTACAGGTAAATCAGATAAACTAACTCTGTCAAAACGTATCACAAGATCCCTATGCATTGGGATTTCAAGTGTGACCAATCTACTTTCACATACCGAGGAAAAAGAGGCTGAGGGACACTGCACATTATTAATAGAAGACTTTGATTCTCTCCAAGCAGACAGGACAGCTGTTATGTTTAAGAAGATGCCAAAGTCTTAAGAGATCTTTTAATCTATACAACATACCTGACTACTTTAAAGGAGAGCAAACATGACATCAGAATACAAAGTAAAACAACAACAAGGAATGATTTTGCACCATCTCACACTACAGAGAGAATTAAGAGACATCAAATGAAATTAGCAGGTGGTAGATTCAATATAAAGAAGAGTGGGTACCTTTTCCTCACCAGCACATTCAAGATTCAGAACTCTGAGCCACCAGTTATGCTACAGATGCCAAAGCATACAGGGTTCAAAAGAAACCGGAAAAAAAATAATGGGAGCAAAACCCACCCTTTAAATGTAGATACTGAATAAGAGAATACCACCACTGACTCGGAGAACCCTCGAGCAATAGGTCACTGAAAACTGCTAGGTCAGTATTGAGGGATAATGATACAGGTTAGTTCATCATTGCACTTCTCCCTGCGAAAAGCAGGGCAGGGGGAAGCAGAGAACTTTAGTAATAAAAAGTCAAAGCACTTCACTGCCTGTCTCCTCCTTCGTGCACACTGAGGCTTCTGAGACAACGGGGCTGCTGTCCTTGCTTCCACGCACGGCAGAGCTTGAGAGGCTGTTACAGCACCTGGGCACCTCCCTGAGGCCTCTCACCCTCCACGGAGGTGATGAGGCTGCACAGCTGGATGCTTGGCTTCACAAAGCTGCCTGCTGCAGCTCTCACCCAGCCTCCCTATGCTGGCAGCCTTGGCTGCAGTCAACAGCTCCAGGACAAAGCAGCCCAGGAGGCAAAGGCAGCAGTGACGGCTGCACCGGCCCCCAGGTGACCCCACTGGGAAGCACCTGGGTTGCCAGAGGGGCTCCAATGTGGCACTCTGTTACCTTGTCCTTCCCTGTGCTAGAATCCAGCCAGTGCTTGTGGATCAGGGACAGTGAAACTTGAACATTCAGCACTGAGTTATCTTTTTCAGTTATTAAGTGTTCGGCCTTTACCAAACCATGCAACTGCATTCCCTGTACTCTTCTGAGCAGAGTTTCCCCATCTAGTATCTATTTAGTGGGCACACACTAAATTTATTCTGTCTTCTTGCTTATTGTTTGCCTAGACAACCTTCAGCTTTGCCTTCCTTGCATGCTTCTCAGAGCCTGCAGTCAAGCACTCTTCTGCAGGCCCACTGGAGATAGGATGATAGGCTAGACGTAAAAAGGCCTTTCTCAACAGAAGACTTCACAAAGCTTATGAAGACGTGTATTTAAGAATTTGTTTATTTGTGTGTTTGACTTTAATTTATATTTCAGTTTTTAAGTCTCTGATCCACTTCAGACCACAGAGATTGTTGCACCACCATGCCTGCTTTACAGCACACCAATGAACAGAGCAGCTCATGACTACCACTTTGAGAGCTTCCAAAACCCATCTTTTATTTTCCAACAGGAACACAACCCAGATGATGCCTTTTACTGAGGAACTTGCATAGAGAGCCTTTGCAGCAACTCATGGACACAACCCTACTACCACCTCTGTAGATGGCCCCAAGAGGAATATATAATCACAGAATGACATATGATGGAAGGGATCTTAAAGATCATCTAGTTCCAACCCTCCCTTCCCCTGTTATGGGCAGGGATGCCACCCACTAGACCAGGCTGCTCAAAGACCCAACCAGACTGGCCTTTAACACTTTTGGGGATGGGGCATCCACGTCTCTGGGCAACCTGTTCCAATGCCTCACCACCCTCAGAATAAAGAATTTCTTCCCAGCATCTAATCTACATCTCTTCTCTTTTAGTTTAAAAGCATTCCCCCTTGTAGCTCAAGGGTAGTTTTGAGATATTTTCCATTTCCTTTATCTTTGGCTGTTTGAAAGTGTAAAGGAAAACGAAATGTTAAAGAACCTGAGCACAAAAGACGTCAAATCCCAGTACTCTGTAACCTTCCCTCTTTCCTTCAAATAAGCACTCTCCCTTAAGGCTGTGACTTGCTTTGTTGCATGGTTTTTTAACAATACAAACTTACTGGAAGAGCAAACTGGTATCACTATGGACCAGACGCTGCTTGGCCCATTAGGAACACCACAGCAACACAATATTCTCTTCCCGTGTACTTAATAACCTCCAAGGCATGAAATAAACCCCAAAAGTAACTATTTTTAATTAGTCTCAAATTAAATGAGGAATAGTTTAAATATCTCTGCTTTTAAGCTTACCTTGACAATTTTAAATGCAAGTGGAATTTTGTTTTATTCCCACATCTGGCTCTTCCAATGAATCCTATTAATCTGGAACATTCCTATGAATCAGGAACAAATATGATGAAAACTACAATTCTGGTTCACTGATACCCATATTAAATTGAGTATTTTGTCTTCCTGGTACACTCATCTTTCCCTTAATACATATATATCTATATATATACATATATATCTATATCTCCACCAAACTAGAAGCAGTCTATTCAATTAATCTTGCACATAGAACTAAATAGAATAAGCTTACAAGTTTGACCCAAGGAAATAACATCACCTTATGCTACTACCTTTAAAGAAAAAAGAAAATGTTTCAAAAACATGGAGTGATACACAGTGAATATACATGCTACAAAATCAAGAACCACATATAACAAAATAATGCTATAGTAGAGAAAAACAAAATTACTCTATTATTTTTGTTGTTCTTAGCTACCAACACAGGTCAACTACTAGAACTCACATAACACTCAGGCCAGACAGGAGACCTCCCAGTCTCACACACACACACAAAAAACCCGAAAAACATAAAACCCCGAAATCAAAAACAAACAAAAGGGTAACATGGACAGAATTAAAAGTGAAGGACTTACATTATGCTACCTTAAAAGTCAGCTTTCTGCATCATTTGCTTATTTCCTCTATTTGGAAAACTGCCACATTTCTTTCCAAAGCATTTCTTAGGAAAGATTTTCTTAATGACACTTCTGTCCCTTACAATGTTTTCTGTTTTCTGTCCCTTACCTTGTTTCTCTGTGACATAGAAGTGAAAAACAAATGTCTCAGACCTGATAACCTTTGCAATAACTGAAGGAAAACAGGCTATGACAGCTAAGTATAACAAGTATCTTCAGTGAAGAATCACAAAATAATTTGGGCGAGGAACTGGAGAAAAGGTGCCCATAAACTCTGAAATCTTTCAAGTTACAGCCTAAAACACAGGGTTTGTGTTTGTTTGGAGGGGTTTTTTTGGGGGGTGGGGGGGGAACGAGGGGGGGGTTCTAAGTTTTTTCATGTAAGCAAAACAGGGTTATAAAATTCTAGCAGGTGTCACCTTCTCCCACTCATCTATTGTGAACACTGAAAGAAAATGTATAATGTGAAATAAGTACATTTTTCAGTAACTGTTTGGTTCAAAGTCTCCTAGTTTTAGTACATTTCTTATTGTGTTTTATAGTAACAAATTACATTAAAACAAAGATTTCCTGGAGGCAAGAAGAAATGGCTTTTCATTGCTTATTTAAAACAAGTAATGAGTTTGACAAGCTACAAAAACAACAGAGATGGAAATGAAGTTTCAAGCAGCACAATTTTTGCCTCACAGAACTGCAGCTAATGTAAGGCACAGAAAGACCACAGACATAGCGAAGAGAGTTCTCCTGTATCATCTGAACACAGCTGGATGAGAATGTATCTTAGCAGTAGTATAATGCAAGACAGAAGTTCAAACATTCTTTATTTTCTCTAAAGTGTTGCCTCTCTCCCTTTCCTCAACGTAGCAGGTGCAAGAATGGCAGTCCTGTTTTGTTTTCCCACTGGAAGAAGCCTACTCCCTGAGATGACCACGAGTTTTATTAAAAACAGGGTAGTAACAAAACAAAAATATTAGGCACAAATTTTATTCTGTCTGTATTAAAAAAGAAATCTTATAAACTAAGAACCATCACTAGAAGAACCATATTTCCAGAAAGAGGGTTAAGAAATGTCACATTCATTTCATACACTGTAGGGTTGCAAGATGATTTGGCAAGTCACAGAGGGATTTTGCTGCTGCTCAACAACTATCTTTCACAATAAGATCTCCCAAGACACTTTCCAGCAAGAAATTAACTGGTACTCCACAAAGGAAAAAAAAAAAACCAAAAAACAACCCAAACCAACAAAAAACCCACTGCAAAATACTAGTAAATGTAGCTTTCCACAATGGTGTATGATGCTGAAATCTGTGAAAACTATGAGCTACCCAAGTTGTAGAAAAAGGACTGCAAAATATTTTGCCTCATTCAACCACGTTATTCTTTGCATAAAGCTCATCCTATGACCAAAAGTCCTTTTTTTTCCCACCAGTTTTCAAAAACTGCCCTACTACTTAGCAACAAGGAATATATTCTACACCTAACATACCTCTTTCTGGTTTTTATCAAAAGGAATACTACATTTTCCAAGTAACTCCTTTAAACATTGTGACTGTGATTTATATCTCAGCTGTCTGTGAAATCATTATATTTCCCCTTCATTACCAGCCCTGCAACCTGCTTGCATTCTCAAGCCTTCAGTTTCAGGAACTTTGGACTCAGATTTAAATTCCTGCCAAGTTGATGGCCTGAAATAATACAGAACATTTTTTCATCCTCCCAAGTATAACAAATTGAGAGCTTTGAATTGAGGCTTTAACTCTTTTTTTCTGAAGTTTTGTCTGTCAACAACAGCATTTTAAGAATCTTTAACTGCATAATCACTTGATCAGTGCAAGACCAATACAGTTCACATTGTCCTGCAAGGACTCCCAGGAGTTTGTTACCAAAGCCTCCTAAACAAGTAAAAAGAGGAAGCTTTACACAACTACATTGTTAACAATTACATTAAGATTTTTAAATCAATGGACCAAGAGTTCAGTCTGCATTATATTTTTGAAAAATCCTGTAAAAAAAAGAAGTAAACACAAAAAACCACCTGCCTTATGATCAAAGCAGCCAACAGAAGTTTGCAGCAGAAGCCCATGATTTATTCCCATCAACCATTGTAAGCAGCGCAGATGAGACATTTAAAATAAGAAAGAGTTATAAGGTGTGCATTTCTAGACTACAGAAATGTATTCTAAATATTTTAAATAGTAAGGAAAAAAAGGTAGGGAGTAGCTTTCACCATGATGCATTTTGACTCTTGCAAAATTCAGCGACATGGCAGCTAGGAGTAAGGTTCTGAACCAAACAGAAAAAAACATAATACTGCTCTGCATTTGTCTTATAGGCTAAAAAAATTTTATTTATATTTATTTTATACAAAAAAACTTAAAATACAGCACAGCTGTTAAATGTTTGAACAGAACGCATCAGAAAAATCTTATTTCTCTATCACCTCAGCCAAAGGTACCAATTGGGAAAGCACACTGAGCAGATTTACATAAAGCCTATGTGATGGTGGATGATCAGGCAGTAGGTTAGATCTCCAGGTGACAGGTTTTTCTCAGAACAAGATGCATTTAGTTGCATGATGGTATCCCATTATGTAATTTTACTAAATTCACCAGAAAAAGTGAGAAAGACCTGAAATGAATTCAGTAATTCAATAAATTCACTTCAGAACACTTCTAGTACATGAAGAAATGGTTTGCAGACTGTATCATAAATCTAAACATTAGAATCTCATTTTTTTAAAATAAAATTAGTTTAAGATTCTTAGATATTTGGCAAGTGGTTAATCTTGTAAATCAGTATTAGTGGCCAAAGCTTTAATCACAAGGCACTCAAATGATTATAGTAAATTTTATATATTCACTAAGGACTGAGTTGAATTTGGGATTAGATGCAGAAGAAAGAAAAATATTTTCTGCAGCTGACCCCACTGAAAGTACATATTTGACCCATGATTTCCAACTAATATAAAAAATCATCAGCAATTATGAGGACAAAAAATGGTGAATTTTCTCCCAGCAAGGCAAGAACTCTTAAACTACTATTTTTGGAGGTCAAGTTCAATACTTATGAACAGAAATATTAATTTCCACATGTAAAACAATGAAAATCCATGTCATGTTCTATTCTTGCTACTCCAACTGAGTGTATGGCACTTACACACAGAAGAAAAATAACACATAATCAGACATTTTAGAACAAGCAGTAGAACTACCTGAAGCTTTGAGACTTAAGTGCATAAAGATAATGTTGCTGACAGTGATGCTCAGAAATTATGAGTCAGACACTGGATTCTTGTCACAAAATGGGCTCACAAAAGCATGAGGTTTCAAAAATCTTCAGGAATTCAGGAATAACCAAGGTATGCCTCAACAGAGCAGTCCAACTGAGCAGGAATAGGCTAATAGGGATTACTTTTCTTCTTAGAAATGAGAAAGTACTGAAGAAAGGAAAGAAAACAAACCAGTGTCATTCCTCAAAGGAGAAAGACAGACAAGCAATAAAGTGTTGGGATTTCCTCCCAAGATAATGCTATTGTATCAATCTTGTGGGACACAGATACTTCTAGTTATGTTTGTCCTTCATTGCTTACTGTATTTAATAATCATTTTAATCCTCAGTTGAATAATTCTCTGAAGTGAAACTTTAGATGTTCTATTTTCAGGAAGCTATCTGATCTCATTGTTATACTTTGTGTGAGTTTTCTGAAGAATAAAAATGCCTTCTTGACTCTTCTGGACTCTGACACAGGCATTCTGAAGAGCCTCAGACATTATAAAAGCAAAAGAATTAAAAAACTGAATACAATAATCCATTAACACGAGTGTTGGACAAGAACCTTAAAAGTCAACCACACCTAGAAGCTCGATGTGCTAATCAGCAAAGCTTTGTGTCACCAGCACCATGAAAAGACTTCCTAAAAGACTTCTAACAGAACAATTGTCTCCTGCAAAGATGTTAATGGCAGCGACCTCCAACACAAGTATCATCACCAGCATAACCATTCTTACATAGTGCTTTAAAAAGGTTTTAAATATTTAGCAAAAGGTTTTAACAGCACTCTCCCACTGCCAATTAGCAGCAGTGATACCATTTAAATATTTGATGATGACAACACTAAAAATAAATAAATTACAGTCCAATTTAGTATCACAATATTGCTAAACCTTCATTATGTTATAGTAGATTTACACATTTGACTGGCACACATTTGGAATACCATTTTAGTCCTGCACTGCAAAAAATTCATAAAATGGAAGGAAAAAATATATTAAAGGATAAAAAAAAGCATACAAAAGCTTCAACAGGTGGAACGACTAAGTAAATTGAGATTCTTTAGCCCAGAAAAAAAAAATTACATAAAACAAACATGAGGAACACCTCTCAGCTAATTTGTGGAAAAGAGAAAGCATTCTTCCAACATAAGAACCAGGGGATACCAGGTAAACAAGTAAACAGCTGCCTGCTAAAACCATGCAAAGAAAAAAAAGAGAAATAAAAGGACTTCTTTGCACAACACATAGTTAAGAAACTGCCAAAGGATGTTACAGTGGTGAAAAGCTTCCAAAAGTCAAACTGGCCTTTGACAATTAATGGGGAGGAAAAACCACCCATAAGGATTAAATGCATCTTAGTTCCAGATCACTTAAGGCTGGAAGCAGATGTCAGGAAAGGAGGCTTTTTCTGTTCTTCCTATTGGAGGCAACATCACGAGCCAAATGGACTTTTCAGCCTGACCCTGGCAGCCACCCTTAAAATTCACAAGGGCTAGGAGCTTTTGAAGGCTGGGGGAAACATGCATCTACCCCAAGCTGTGCACTCAGCCTTCATCACAGACAGGTTCAAGCCCCAAAGGCTGTAGGACAAACCCACTGTGAAGGTTGAGAGCCTTGCACTGGGATGTGCAGTCCCTTTTCATCACTCCTTTTCTCGGGATGCACAAGCAGACACGAAGTACTGCACAGAGCACACAGAGTCCTGCTCTGCTCCAGCACTTTGCTGGGAATAGAAGGCTCTCCACCAGCTGTTCCAGACAAAAAGCAGAGTGTGGCCAGTCGGTTACTGCTGAAGCAGGAAGGCCAAGCTGTATGAAGGATGTGGAGAGACCCAAGAAAGAGGGTGACAAGCAGGCAGGGTGACACAAGAGATGAGGTGACAGACACAAACCAGATCCAGGCCAAGCAGGTTAGTGAAAGACCAACACCATCCATTCTTCCACAGCATCCTTCTAAATCTACAAAACAGCACAAGGTAATTCTCACAACTGGAAGCATGCAGTGCCTCCACACTACACCACCACTCCAGGCTGGAGATTCCAGTGGAATCTGGAGATTCCAGACCAGGCTTGCTGCTCACTGAAGAAGGACTGAGCATGAGGCACATGGGACGCGTTATTTAAGCTGAAAAGTTTTAACCTCAAATAATGCTTGTGAAACACATCACTGCAACTGCTACAACCAGGAAGAACAACAAGAAATTAGAGGACACTTGGGTTTAACAAATGAAGTATATCCAATATGCCAGATAAAGTTCTTGGGAGGGGAGAGGGGTCTTCAAAAGCAAGAATACTACACGGACTCAAACGACTTATGTTTGATCTAGCTTTCTCCACTATGTGGTAGTAATGTGCCATGACAAAATACATTCTCATTTCACAAAAATATTAGTCTTGAACTCTAGAATTTACACTGGCTTTTTGTAACAAACTGCTATCAACGTATCTCAAAAAGAAAAAATTATTTAGGGAGCATTCTCTGTAAACAACAAAATACATTTCAGTTGATTTAAGCCTGATTTCCTGAAGTGATTTATTTCCAACTATTATTGAGTTTTTCCTGCCTTATGTAGCAAAAATGTATGTATTTACATTGTAAACATGTCAATATTGCAACTGAATGTAAGTATTATTTCTGCAACTCAGAAACTAACATTTCCTACAATACCTACATTACAGAGATTCATTCTGCTTTAAATTTACTAAACAAAAAAGCATGGTAGAGTATACAAAGTCACTGTCTTGCCTTTTTTCGTGTTCCTGTGCTGCTCACAGGAGTCACTTAAAATCAATAAATAAGTGCCTATCCTAAAACCCACAACAACAGGAAGAAAATACACTTAACAAAAGCTTCAACACTAGCTGAATTCCTGTCCTTTTGGTCCAAACTACACTTTGGTAATACAAAGCAATGAAATTACATCTTTTTAAATAAGCAGTCATTTACATTTTATTTTAAGGAATGCAGCTAGAACAAACAGTTGACAATGTCAAACACTTTCATCACAGGGAACTAGGTAATGAAATATATAAAGCATCCTAGATTTTCCATTGTAAGAGGTACTTCACAAAACAAAACCCATGCAGACCGTTCTGCTGCTGCAGAATCTCACAACCATTCTTCCTCTCCTATCCTACACTAAAAAGGGCAGTAAAGGATGGGGATATGTTCACAGATGCTAAAACATCAAAGCACACACAGAACTGTACAATGCTCTGCCTTTTTTTTAGTGTAAGCAAAATAATAACGCTGGTAAGAAGAAAGAAAAAAAAATATAAGAAAATAGGGGTGGTGGAAAGTTATAATCACAGAAACTGAACCATACAAAGACTTTGAAAATTCTGTGGAAGTGCTTTTTATGAAAAAAGCTGCAGGTCTTTTTCTTCTGCAATGCAGATTATCTCATAATTTAAAGGCAATACCAAACCATTTAAATCAATTTCAGCAAAGGCATTAGGACAGTCATTACACCAATATGCATAATATCAATTATCTGCTATATACTTGTAAGGTACCCATTTCTTATACCAAAATAAAACTTCTGAATAAGTTTCTTTTGTTAAAGGCTTTTATAGTTAACTTTGAAATCCAGCTAAATATCTCACTATTTTTCATTGTTCATTTTATAAAACTGTCAGCTGCTATTCTGAAAAGGAGTTGGTTTATCTGTTTAAAGATACTTCCTGTCTGCCTGCACTTATTTCCAGAACGTGAAAATTTGGTATCTGAAAAGATCCCTGAGCATGGTATAAAATCTGAAGTACTCAGGGATATTTTATTACTTACTCCAAAAGGCCAAATGACATTAAAAGGAATCCCAAGAGAGGCAGAAATGAATCACAGCTATTTCACTTTCCCAAGGCTGTACCAGTTAACACTGTGAGCCTCAGTACTGCTGAATTCCAGTCTCTCCCTATAGTGCACTCTTCACTGCTTTGAATATTCATGTTTTGTGAGGTCAAGGTGTAGGAGGGAACAGGTGAGTGAATTCAGGGATGTTCCTCTTCAGAAACAAGGGACAGATGAGTCTATACAGACAGCTCTGGAAAAGAAGCGAGTTAAGTAGATTATTAAGAGATGTACTGCAGTCAAGAGGATGGGCAACAATCCTTTCAAAGGACTGCTTCATGCACAGCCTTCTACAGCAGGGAGAAGTACAGTGATGGCACTGCCTCATGTTTAAAAGGCATGCCAGATGTGAAGATCCACTGTAAAACAGTAACAATAGTCTTCATAAACACAGCTGCAAAACGGGGAAAGAGGTCACTTGCTACTTACTCTCCTTAAAGACAAACAAACCAGCCCTCTCCAAAGGGCCCATTTTATGCCAATGCTGCAATCCAGTAATAATAGTAATATCAATTTGTACTTACCAACTATTATTTTAACATATTTAGAAGGAACAATATTTTCTCATAAACTGTATTTTTGAACTAGATTCTGCAACATCATATCGCTCAATTTACAGGTGGTGAAGAATACAAATAACCAATTTCTATTTTAACCATGGAATATATAATTTGATCTTGTACCAAAATCTACAATAATCTACTTAACAACCCCCCCCCCAAAAAAAAAATCATGTACCACATATGATAAAATCAGAGCATAGTTAAAACAGGATGTTTACCTGAAGGTGGAAGAGCTGCATGTATGTTAGCAGGTAAGTTAAAATCAGAAAGAACCTGACAAATTGAAGATATAATCTGAAATAATTACAATGCAGTTAGTAGGACAAGTACAAGCTTTTTGCAGATGATTGCTTTTGCCCATTACAAAGAGGAACAATCAGGCAGCAGCCTACATAGAAGGATCACAAACAAAAGGTCATTAAAAGACAAAAAGCATCATACTGAAATTTATTAACAGTTGATCCTGTAGCAGAGCAGTGGAGCAGAGTAGACTGACCTCTTGAGGTCTCTTCCAGCCCTATTTTTAAACATTCTTCAATATATATACATTGCTGATTTTTATCACATTTTTATGATTTCCTCTTCTCCGTGTATATTACACATAAATTACTACACACCTTTCCTCCCCAAAAACCTACCTGCTAGTCTGTTTCTATTTAGACTCCTAAATTTTGAACACAATCCCACATTTGTGTGAAAAGATAATTTAGAATCCATGCACTAATATTATAATATGTGTTCCAACTTAATTTGCCCTTAGAGATTGACAATTGGCAAATTTTATATAAGGGTTTTTCCCTAACAGAGTCAGTGCAAATAATACAAGGATTGATGGCAATATCACCCATGGACCAGCAAAGGCTGGGAAACTACACAATTAACTTGTCCTGTCAGTCTCTGTTTAAATTCTTTTAATCTTCCACGAACGCAATCAAATCATGGGAGCAGTGTATTATTTGTGAGCCATGGGCAGGACACCACTGCTCTAATTCCTAGTTTAAAAATAGGCTAAACTAGTCATGTCATTGATCAAGCCTGATAACAGGCATAAGTAAACATCTCATCAGGTATTCATAATGATTTTTAATTCCACTGATTAATTTTTCACCACTGAACAGACCGAACATGTTTTGTGGATAGTGTAAGGTTTTGTGGGCAGAGGGGATGAAGGAGTTGCTATTATTCACACTAGCCAAGCTCTTTACTCAGTCAAGAGAAATAGACAGACAAGCTCTTCCAGAAGAGAAGTCAGAGAAGCTAAATTCATCCAAATTAAGCTCCCACTCCAAGTCAGCTTTTGGAAAAAAATACTTCTCTTTGTGGGCTACACAAGCCCATAAGCTAACAAAACCATGTAAAGGCAGTATGTATACATTTCTACATACATTTCTCGTGTATACATTTCTACAACCTACTTTTTTGTGTGTGTTACGTATCTTCAAATAAAATTTCGATCACTGCAGTCTACAGAAACTACTCATGCAAATAAAGACACATACCAAATGCAATGTACAACCTACCCACTCAGTGGCTGTGACATACTGTGTCACTGTTAACAAGCAGTAAACTGCCTGATACACAGGTCTAATGTATATATATGACACTCTATGCAAATACCTAAGGTATACAGCTTTTGTATCATGGAAGATGGGATTTTTATGGTGTTAAGTATTCTTTTTAAAATATTGTATTCTTTAAAAATTAGGAAGCCAGTACACAACTAGTAGTAGAGGATGGAGAAGGAATACAAATATGGATAGATGCTGGTAACGTTCTATAATAGAACTGAGAGTCCAAAAAATCACAGAGACAGCATCCTCTAAAAAAAAGCTCCAGGATTCATGGAGCTGCAGTTAGCTATTCAGATCCCTCATACCGACGAACCAAAGAGATAAGACAGAGTTGCATTAAAACAACAAGAAAAAACTAAGAAACAAACGAAAACAAATCCAGAAACAGCCTCTCAGAAAAGCCCACACTTTGGCTGTCTAGTTGAATGGCTGTCCAAGGTTAGATGGGGAGCTCAACTATCACAGCCTTCTTCCCTAAATATATGCTTTTTTTGTGCTGTCAGTTTTGGTGTCAATTAGGACACGTGCTCTGGGCAAAATATCTTTTGCTGCTGGGACATCCACATCCTTCTTCCACAGATCTTCTGTAACCAGGAGGAATTCAGCTGATACTGTAGCATTTTGTTTCCAAGGGGAAGGGCGTGAGTAAACCAAACACATGCTAGTTTTCTCCTTCTTTCCTCCCCATGGCTGTTTTCTTTGAACTTAAGGAACCTTAGCATCTTCGAGCCAAAGACTGCTTAATCAAGTTTACTTGCGTCGTTACACAGGTTTCTTTGTAACATGAAAAATGACAGAAAATCAGGTAATTTCACATACTTTAAACTGAGTCCAGCAACCTAATTCCTTGATATTTTTTCAGATGGAAGCCAAATATGTAATGACCTGTTCCTGGGCCTCCATGAAGACTTGCAAACATTGTGGCTAAGATAATTTAGGACTGCAGAGAACCTATGTCCACTGAAAAGGCTACTTTAGAGTTTACCATGAAAGCAAAAGGGTTTCTATTAAAGCATTTAAAGCAATCATAGTTGTAGAAAACACTGTCCAACATTCTCCATATTTCATATTTTGTATGCCCTATACAAATGGGTATTACAGTATGAACTAGAGACCATAGAAGACTGAACAAGATGGCAACATATACTGGCATTCCAACAAGAAAAAAGAAGATCTTGATGCATACGCTGTCTAAATCCCCCATCATAGAAAGACAAAGATATATTTAGTTTCAAAAGCAAAGCTCTGCTGAAAATTACACCCTAGAGAATCTACCTGCTAAATTTGGTTCCTCTCTTCTCACAGACTTTGAAACTTAGGAGTTGACAATGCTCAGCAAGTGCATGACTTTACAGAGCTTGAGTTTAGACCAGAAGGAAAAAGGAAGATACAAATTTGTTTAAGTCATCAGCCAAGAAATTTATTGACACTGAGACTAGTATTAGTATATGCCAAAAAAACACCCTGGACTTTGCTTCCACACACATATTGATAAAAACACTCCTGCTCACAGAATGCTAAAGCCACCGTTCTCCACGTGTTTCTCACTGCCGCCTTCCTAAATAACTGCAGTCTCTCCTAAGCGTATCTCTTCTCATTTTATTACCGCAACCTGTCTCCTAATAGAGACATATTTATCCCCCTGGACCTCTTTCTGTCTAGGTCTATAGCTTTGGGAAACCATGAGGTTCTGTAAGCATTTATTGGACGCCCCTGGAAGCAAGCAGCCCTGAGGAAACACACCCGTACACCACAAGTCACTTGCTGCCTTAAAGATTCTCAAACGCCTACCACCTCAAAGTCTCTTTCAGAAAGGCGTGGAGGAACCTCACACAAAAATAAAGCAAGCTCACTGCCAACTGTCAGAGCAGCTAAGAAAAGTTCACAGGATGCTTAAATCCACTTTGAACTGCAAGATGTAAATTCATTTCACAGAATATTATAGGAAATGTTGTAGGAAATTACATAATAGGAAACCACAGCTAGCTGCACAAAGGAAAATATTATGGAAAAACAAAACAATCACCCCAAAACCCACTACATACAAACAAGTGGCACATACATTAGTTCACGAATCAGGTATCCAAGAGCCTAAATCCCATGGATGCACAATGCATAATCACTATTGCCTCTTGAAAAATCAGAATCTCATAAATACAGAGAATAAGAAATAGAAACTGAAAAAGTCTCTATAAACACATGTACGTAGTCTTTAGCCCTCAAATTTGGTACAACAAAGGCAAGCAATAAAATAGGCTATTCCATAAAATTTGCTACAAATGAAGAGTACAATCTTTAATCCTTTCAGTCCAAACACAGCTGATATATGAAAGGCCAAGTAAACTACTATGTATAAAGCCTGTGTTACTTTTTCCAGTAAGAGCAGCTGTACCACCTGTCATCATCCTAGGTGACACTTCAGACTCAAAGAGTACATCGTCTTATACCAAACAAGAAAGAAAAAGTCAAAATTAGCAGGTGCACAAAATAAATAAGGCAGAAAAAAAATATGGAGCTACTGGAAAAAGGGAACAGAGACTGCAAGTAAGAAAGGAAAGGGAAAAAAGGCAGCAACTGCTCTTCTCAGAGTTATGAAAATAGACAGCCAATGGAAGCACAGACTGAAACCAAAATAAAATACGGATCTGTGCTCCTGATTTTCATGCACAAACCTGTGGTTCTAAAGGATTTAGTCTGAACTAGAACTATTACTCAAATGTCAATTTTCTCTTTGTGACCCAAACACCTACACAGTAATTGGCAGACACAACACTTAAGTATTAGATATTCCATAAAGGTGCATTTTACAGATCAACTAACAATGTCATGTTTTGCATGAATGTACGAAATCTCCATCTGCATGGAACAGACCTGTTGCTTGAGGTTACTTTGTATCCTCTTTAAGAGTAGTTTTACCTATATAAGCTATTAAAACTCCAGGAATACTCTCCAAAAACATATTACATCTTACTTTTTCCACTCTTTACAGACTTTTGCTCTGCAAGAGCAGGCAAGAAGCATCTTAAGGTTTACTACCCCTGCCAGATGTTCCAAAAGGTTTCGTAGTGAAAACCAGGCACCAACATACCTGGATTCAAACCACCTGAACTGCTGAACTAAGCAGGCAGAATAATATTCAGAATATATTTAGACAGGTGATTTTTCCCAAAAGTATTAAAACAGTCATATCTAAAACAAATATGGACCACATAACCTTAAATGCAGTGTTGTCACATTTTTCCACTCAAGATAATTATTCATATGATAACACAAAGTTTTAGTAATCAGTTCTTGGCTGCTGCACAGATTACTGTTCACATCTGCAAAACAGTATTCAGCAGCAATATTAGCAGAAAGTTGAATAATTTTGTATTCCAAAGTGCTATAATTTCTGTAGAAACTAAGAACCTTGACTCGGGTATCCATGAAATGTAATTCAAAACCTATTTCCTTACCTCATGCTTCTTGATCTTAATATATCACAAATCCCTAGGAACTGTGACCTTGTTTGGTCCCCAGAGAGGCAGAAGGTTGCTGTATAATTAAATCATACACTACAAAGTAGTGCAATAGCATGGTACACACTGCAAACACTACTGTCTTTCTTGGGCTATCACAGAAAAAAACAAAAAAGCTTTAAGAAATATCAGACCTGTAAATAAAAAACCACTGGCAAATCGAGCAAATACGAAGTTATTCCAATACCAAGCTCAGCTGCCCCTTGTCCATTGTTATAATTTCTTTAGCACACGCACACACACGTAC
Organism: Ifrita kowaldi; assembly: GCA_013398055.1. NCBI lineage: Eukaryota > Metazoa > Chordata > Aves > Passeriformes > Cinclosomatidae > Ifrita > Ifrita kowaldi. The sequence goes on along the minus strand of VZRS01013315.1, from coordinate 269,715 downwards.
ACGCCCAGCATCACTGCTCAAACAGGAAGGGTGGGTACAGCCTGTCAAATGTGTTCCACTGCTCACTGCCCTTGCTCTCCCCTTGGTTTTTACAGCAAGGATCAGGAGACAGTAACACAATTTTCAATACACTACTAGTCTTGATATTCTACACGTTTTTCCATCATCCAACCAACAGAACAACAGAGATAATGGGCAAATCACGGACTGATTGTGTGGAATTTATGTTCTAATGGTGGTGAATTGTGTGTGTTTTGTTTGGTGTTGTGATGGTGTTGTTTTTGATTTTGGCATGGGGAATTCTTTTTTGTTGATTTGACTGAAATTTGTGAGGATTGTATGATGGATGTGGATTTTAATGATAAGGGGTGGAATGTCTCTTGGGTTAGCATGACAAGATTTTGGTAGCAGGGGGGCTACAGGGGTGGCTTCTGTGAGAAGGTGCCAGTAGCTTCAGTGATGACCAACAGAGCCAATGCCAGCCAGCTCCAACATGGCCAAGCCAACCCCACCAGCGGCTGTGGCAGTACTCCTGGGATAACAGACTTAACAGGGTAGGAAAAAAACTGATAGGAAGCAATTGCAGCCAGAGAGATGGGGGCACAGCAGACAAGTGAAACAACACTGCAGACACCAAGGTCAATGAAGGAGTGGGAGAAGGTGCTTCAGGTGCCAGAGCTGAGACTTCCCTGCAGCCCACAGAGAAGACCGTGGTGAGACAAGCTGTCCCCCAGCAGCCCATGGAGGACTCCACGGCAAAGGATGTGGATGCCTGAAGAAGGCTGTGACACTGCAGGAAGCCCATGCTGGAGAAGGCTCCTGGCAGGACTTACGGACAAAGGGAAGCCTAGGCTGGAGCAGGTTTGCCGGCAGGACTCGCGACCCCATGTGGGAACCACAATGGAGCAGTTCAGGAAGAACTGCACCCTGTGGGTAAGACCCAGATTGGAGAAGTTCATGGTCTCTCCCATAGGACAGGACCTCATGCTGGAGCAGGGTAAAAGCGTGAGGAGTCCTCCCCCCAAGAGGAGGAAGGAACTGCAGAAACATGTGATGAACTGACCACAACCCCCATTCCACATCCCCCTGCACTACTGGAGAGGGGTAGAAAGGAGGGAAGGTGTTTTTAAGATTTGGTTTTATTTCTTATCATCCTATACTGATTTGATTAATTTCCCCAAGTAAAGTGTGTTTTGTCCATGGCAGTAATTTCTGAGTGATCTCAGATTTCCTTATCTCGACCCATGAGCCTTTCAGCCTTTCGTCCTGTCTTCTCTTCCCTGTCCAGCTGAGGAGGGGAGCGACAGAGTGTCTTTGGTGGGTGTCTGGCATCCAGCCAAGGTCAGCCCACCACAGCTGATTTTGGAAGTATATAAATATCTAAGAAGACAACACACCTAGCTTAATTTAGATCTAGCTGATCTTGGTTAAACACAGATCTTAAGTACTTGAAGTTGTGCTTCATTTCACAGCTAACACAGCTGTTATACCATTGGAGTAATTTCTCTATGTTCTCTCAACCTTTTCCCTGGAGCTGGGAAAGCTAACCCAACACATATCTCAGAAACCGCAGATTTAATAAGCCAAAACAACTGTATTTGTACAAATAACTGTATTAAAAAAAAAAATCCCATTCCTTTTTGCCCAAGCTACATTCTACCACTGATGCTCCCCCTACTTTTCAAGATGAAATATAGGCGTTCAGAATATGCAGAGCTAAGTATGAAGATGTTTCTATAGGTGAAGTACAACTCAGCCTACTGCTAAACGAGCTGTCATTTTTAAGAAGAAGAATGTTCCCTATTATGCCTTCTCCCATCCCCAGCCCAATGACATTCCGAATCTCTCATCACCTGCTGTGTGCCTGTCACACACACAAGCCAATGGAGCCACAAAATTGCTCTGCACAGGTGCATCCCAAATAACAAGCATACTGTACAATTCATGTCTTCCCCTGCCAGGCTGGTGCCCATGTTGTCTTGTCACAAGCCAGGAGTTTCTCTCGCCTTCCCTAACAGGAGTTAGAGCCTTCTGCTTTAATAAACCTCAAAACGTAACGCCCCGCTACCCTCAAGAGTGGATGTATACAAAGCCATCCTCTCACTGTTGTCCACTTCTGACAAAGGAAAAATCAAGTCCCCTCACCACAGGGGGGGAGAGAAAAAAGAGAAAGAAAAAAGCCGCCTTTCCTTTTATCTAGAGCCAAGGCTCTGTGAGCCCAATGTATCCCCCGCATCTCCCTGCCTCTGTCACAGAGAAAAAGACCCCGATGGGGAGGAGCAAGAGCTCTTACCTTAATTATGCTGCTCCTCCGGGGGATGCCGGGTTTGCCTTCTCGTTGTTGACTGGCGGAAAGTCCTTTTTCTTTGCTGCTGCTCTCCGGGCTTGCAGGAGGAGCTGATCGCGGCTCCTCACCGGCTCCCGGCTGGGCACAGTCCCCGTTGGAGACCCGGCTGCCCGCACTGTCAAAGCGGGATCTCCCGCCGCCGCCGCCTCCTCCTCCTCCTTCCCCATCTCCTGCCTTGAAGGCCACCTTCCCTTGGACCGGCCCCGGGGAGGAGGGCAGCCCCCCGCCGCCGGTGCCGCCACCGCTGCCAAACTCCGCCATCAGCCTCCCTGGCTACGGCTGAAGCACCACCGCTGCCCCCCTCCCCTCCTCCCGCGGCCGCTCGGCGGTGGCTCTCCTTCCGCTTTCTCTCTATTTACGATCGGGGGATTTTGAGCCAAAGTCTCTCCCCCCCGCGCATTTGGCAGCCGAGGCCGCGTAGCTCCAAGAGGGGAAGGGGGACGGACGAAACGTGTCGGTGGCGGCTCGGCGAGCACCAGTCCCGCAGCACCTGGGGAGGGAAAAGGAGACGAAACGTGACAGCCCGTCCTCACTCGAGGCGGGGGAGCGTCGCACCGCGGCGCGCTGCCCTGCGCGGACACGCGCGGGAGGAGAGGGGCTGCCCGGGGTCCCCCCCGGGCACACGCGCGACCCGCCGGGGGCTCCGAGCGGGCAGAGCGCAGCCCCGCCGCGGGGACAGGGACCGGCCCGCCCCG
>VZRS01013315.1:215557-266444 GCA_013398055.1 Ifrita kowaldi | reverse complement strand
CAGGACCCGCGCCCGCCCCTTCCCGCGCCCCGCGCTCACCGCAGGATTCCTCCGCACGCTCCCGCCCCGCGCCTGCCGGCCGGGCTCCGGGCTGCCACAAAAGAGCCCGCTCCCCGGCCCCCCGCGCCCGGCTGCATCCTCCGCTCCCCTCCGCCCTGGACGGCGGCTCCTCCCGTCGGGGCCCCAGGCCCTTCCCCCGCACTGCCCACCCGAGGGGCTGCGGCTGCCCCGGCGCGCAGGAAGGGCGGGGGGCGGCGGCGCAGCGACCATTCCTGCGTCCTGCCGGGCGCTGACAGCCCAATGAGAGCCCAATTCGTCCAGTTAGAGCCATTAATTAATAAACGAACGAATGTGATGGAGTGCTGGAATATTAAAAGCTTAACGGAAACTGCAACTTGGTGGTTACCTTCAGGCGTGGGCACGACACAGCATGCTCGGCCGGAGTGCCCTCACATACCCCATACACACTCGTTTAGGTTTGCTATGAGACAAACAGGAGGGGCTTGGTGTAAGAGCAGTAATTCAGGGTGCCACATATTTATTTTTACCTCTTAACTCGGCCGCGTATTGAAAGAACTTGATGTTTTACGATTAAGTTGAATAAAGGGAAATGAAATGCCACAGTCGAGACGCTTGGCCCTTTGCTTGAAATTCAGAAATTGAGTCAGTTGGGGAGACAATATATTGAGAGCATGAGCAAAATTGGAAATCGCAGAAATAGGAGTGCAACGAGACACCTAACACGGCCCACACCATCTGACCTTCAGCATTTCGCTGAAGTGCTTAGTGCAGGAGCTTGACTCAGATTATAGTCGAATGAGAGCACTACACTTTTAATTTAGGTTCCCCCCAGTTGCCCTCAGGAGATCACTGACTGTGCCTGGAACCTTGGCACAGAGATCAGACACCTATCCTAGTTGGCTTGAATAAGGCAGCATAAATACCCCCTTCAGTGTACTGGTGGGGAAAACACTGGACTGAAGGGTACATTTTCAGTCCCGTCCCCCAGGGCTTTACCATGGACTGCAGAGCAGTGCAACCATACCTTTGTGGCCCACTGCCCTGAGCTGTCTCCAAAAGGAAGGCACCTCCATCCTCTCCTTCAGAATACCAAGGGACAGCTCACTCCTCCAAAACACGGAGCCTCAGGGATGATGTCTTCTGTGTTTACTGTTTGGATCACTCGGAGCATGAGAGCCCTTACTTCAATCTCCTCTTCCTGGAGAGATTCACATCCGTGTCCCCACTGTCATTAAACAGCCACCAACTTACAGACTGGTGCTGGTGAGAGTGTTTTCTTCAATATTCTGTCTGCAATCTGAACAGTGGTGTTTGTCACTGCAGCAAAAAAGGAACCATAAAGCGTGATGCAGATTGAAGGAAAGTACGAAACTCTTTGGAGAATATTACTTATTCAGTATCATTTCTAGTGGGTCAAGGAAGTTCAGAACCTGACACTGCTACATCACTCATATATGGTCCCAATTTAATCAAACTATTAACAAAACTTAAGGTTAAATGAAAACCTGCACATTTGCAGGATTTAGGCTGTAAACACTAGGGACATTAATATTAAACTTAAGATCTGAAATAGCCAAAGTGTGTGTTTTTCATTAGCTGGTAATACAGTGATTTTACCATTTGCCCTTATGTGAACATCTCTTGCCTGAACATCTTGCCTTGCCATTTAACTAGGAAAAGCCAGCCTTGAATATTAAATATTATCCAGTATTGTATCTACAGATGTGGACATCACAAACCATCCCTACAGGAGACACTTTGTCATTAGGAGCATCACTGTTTCTTCTGAAGGAGGAGATTTATACGCAACAGGTACAAAGTGTTATTAGAATCGTTTGTCACAGAGCGTTGCCAGTAAACTGGTGAGGAAGATGTGTGCTCTCTGTCATTTTGCTGCTTAAGTTGCACATACTAGAATACCAGTTTTAAGGCCTGTAGCAAAATTCAATCAGTCCTGTCTCAGAGAAAAAAAGTATTAAAACAAACCCTTTTCAACTCTGCTTATCAGTCCAACCTGTATAGAAACAAGATAACAACACTGAAAAAGAAATCATTTAACTTTAGCCCTGGCAGTTCTGTAATGAATGATAGGCAGACATTGCCAGACTTTTGACTGTAAAGCTGATGATTCAATACAAAGAAAATAGTAAAACTTCTGAATCTAATCTTAAGGGTACATGCCCACAACTCAATGTAATAGCATCTGTATTATGCTCATGCTAAATACTGAAATTTAATTACTGATAAGAACATTGTATCAGACACTAAACTAGAAAGGTTGTGCTAGCAAGATGCAGGTAGCAAGTAATTAATTCTCCGTAGCTAAGATTTCTTCTGATGATCATTCACTGATTTTTCTTGTTGTCCCATTCTGTTCTACAGGACTTCTTTAAGTTAGCAAGGTGTTTATTCAGATGCATTTTGAATGCCTAAAGTTGAAAAATATTTCCATATACAAAAGGAGGCATTTCTGAAAAACCAAATCCCAGAAACGGTCACCGAGGCTGAGCTATTCCATAGAGACCTTATTTATGCCTGTGAGCTCAGGGATAATCCTGATGTAACTAATGTAATACTAATGTGAACTGTATACTTTCTTTGCCACAACTTTTTGAAGATCAAGGGGTGAAGAAACTTTATCATTATTCAATAGTGGCCTCAGCAGGCTCTATTTGTTTAATTGTTAAATGAAATAAGGATTATAATGGAATCAAAAGACCCTTCTGTGACAATATTTAACTGTGAGAACTTGCTGTCATGTGCACATATTAGCTATTTTCATAAAATCCTATTAAATATCAGAGTTCCACAGCTAAGCTAACATTACCCATTGAACTTTTCTAACTCAAATAGTGTGGCAGTAAAAACATGCCAAGAAACAGGATATGCTTAAACCCCTAACCAGTGACTAAATGACCAGTGTTTAAAGATGCCAAATACCAGATTATTGATAATACACTAAATACTTTTTATTCCAAACATGAAAAACTTTAATTAGCAATTACCTTGTTTAAATGTTGCTTTTCTGACACCTCTGCTTGAAATATGTTTTTTCATTATTGTAAGTATCTCTACAATTCCGGTGATAATTTAAATTGCTTGACTTGATTGTTCAGGTCACAGTCTAGCACATACTTGTTTGTTATACTTGTTTATAATTAAGTATACATGTTTAAGCAGCCCCATTACAGTCAGAATCTGATTCATAATTAATCCAAAGCAAAGTTTATCTATAAATAATGCATTATTGTATACAAGATCTGTGAAGTACAGGTGCGTCGTTGGCACATAAAATGTGCAGACAGTACAATGTGCACAAAAGATGGCAAAAGGTGGTAAGCAAACATAGACTATATTGACAGATTTGTCTACTGCAGAGCATTTATTAACATTGTGTACATGAAAATAATTTTTTTGCCGTTTTGGAATCTTCGTTATACTAGCAGTGACTATAGGAGTAAGCCATGAGGTAGGCTTTGATGATTCTTGTTGGCCTTTTCCAACTTAGGATGTGCTATGATTCTATGACTCTAAGTATGAGGATTTTTTTTTAATTTTTTTTTTAATCAAGCAGCTTAACCATTTTAGCCTATTAAATACAGCTTAAGGAATTCTTGCTCTCTATCCTACCTATAATGCCTTTCAGTTTGGCTACCAGCCTACTCAATGTGATGGTTGAGAATTAACAAGAGCTTAACAGTAAATCTACTCTTCCCCTACAGACTCTTGAATCCAGAAGGAGTGTTTTTATAAATCGAGATCATTCAACAGTTCTTCTCTAAACTGTTTGTTATTAAGACTATCACGCTGCAGTGGTTAGTTGGTTGCTTTAAATCACATTGCTTTGAAAATGAGACTCTTTGTATATATGTTTTAAAAAAGGTCAAGGTTTTTAAAAACAGAAGGACAGCATTCCCTCCTTGCCCATTAAAAGAGGACACTTTAAGGGAAAGTTAAAGAGCAGACAGGAAGGACTTTCTGGATATCAGAGGCCTCCCTTAAGACCTCAGTTTGCAAACTGGAAATGAAGTCTTTTTAAAAAGTCTTGACCTAGGCGCTAACTCTGAGTAAGTCTTTTGGGGATCCTGGAGTTGTTCTAACAGGAAATTACATCTTGTCATATTCTAATAGCATGTTGTTAGTTTGCCATTCTTGAAAAGGCTGAAAATCAAATATTCTTTAACTTTAGTATCACCATTTGGAAAACTTGTTTTGTAGCAATACTACTTGAGATATTGTTGGATAAAATTTCTATGGAGCAAAATTTGCATTTTCTTCTACTAGGAAAGGCAGACACACACCGTGGAAAGGACTTGCATCTTGCCCATTTCAGCAGAGGCACGTATATTTTATGAAAGAGACCAGGACAACAAACCTGTTCTTGAAGGGTTTCTGATGCATCATTAAAAAGAACATACAGTGTTTGCCATCTCCTAGCACTGTACTCTGCCCTCTAAGAAGAAGTTACAGAGCTACAAAAACAGGCTGAGAGCCAGGGTTAGATTTCATTTTGTCTCTCCTTACATTTGTTGGTAAGTACTGGGTATATACAGAAGCATTTGACTTGTGGGACATAAGACATTTCATAAGCCACCTATTCTTGTCATTTGAAGCATTTGACGCTATTATTACAGGAGCATGCCAATAAAATAGCCCACAATGGGCTTTTATAACTTCTTCAAGCCTAAACTTTTTTAAACTAATGAAAGTGTTAATAGTGATCAAAAGCTTTCATTAAATTTGCACAGAGAAAAAAACATAAAGCTTTTAATTTGTAATTTCAGCATTCTATGCTTTGTGAATTCTCATCATAGCAGAATATTAAACATTTTCGCTACTTTGAGGAAAACTGCATCTTTTCCATTACAGGTGAGTAAGTAAATAAAATCAGTTGAATTTTTTGACAGCCTGATTTCCTTCTATATTTGTCTTCATTTTATCATGTCCATGAGGGTAAACACTGGGTCTGCATGTGCTTAGTAGGAGCTGCAGTGTGTTATGTCTTCATCTTTGAGGACATAACAGGAGAGTTAACACATACACACTTCTGCTGATAAACAATTAACTGTGTGCTGGTGTCAGCTTGTCTTGTTAGAAAGCTTGCGACACAATACCACAGGAAGAGGAATATATATGTATAAAAGAGGAATGAAGTTCTTTTATTGAATGGCAGTCAAAATCCACATAATTTTCTTTAGCCTAGCTAATGATTCTTTTCTCAATCACAAGAAATCACATTTTATTCTAAGTATATGCCCACAACAGGGGTGGAGAGAGGAGTTGATGAAATTTGTTATACTCCAAGACATAAATGTATTTCTTTTCATTCATTTGAGAACAATCACACAGCACAAATTATTTGAAGCAGGTTTTAAAAGGTTTGGTAACACATGGGGAACATTGTTTTTCATGCTGTTTGACATGGATACTGGTAGACTGCAAGACAACAGCCAGTGAGATTGTATCCTGTCCTAAAGTTTGTAATGGAGTTCCTTAATCCCTTTAATTTTTATATTGCTCTCATGAGCAATTAACATCAGTTCCTGTCCCTTAGGGATGGTAGATTTGGGTATGTTGCACTAACCTGCACAGTTCTTAACAGAAGTCAATTCCACCATTTATTTTTTTATCCAGTCTTCCAGCTTCTGAAGCATAAATCAACAGTCATATTTGTTTTCTTTATTTTTAGCTCTAAAAATGCTAAAAATTTACAGTAGTTGTAGATGATTTCACATGCATATTCAAAACTTCTTTACTAGAAATAGGTTGAAACTTCAGGTTAGAAGACCTTAACAAAACATCTGTTGTACAACTATCACAAACTGACAGGAGTCAGTAGACACATAAGAGTCTTAATAATTTCTCTGATACGTTTATATTTTGCATAAACCAGACGTGAAGTTCAGAGTCTTGACCACTAATGTAACTTTTCCTATATTCTCTGGATTTTCAGAAAAATATCTATATGTACAAAATCTCTCTGTTAATATAGAGCCACTTCATTTTCTGAGTAAGCAGCAGCTGAAGTAAGGGGAAAGTACCACTTTTCTTCTGCCAAAAACCAGAAGGAAATTCCCAGCTTCTGTTCTGTTCTGTTCTTTGCTATGGCAACCTACTCCTGGAAGAAGAGTCACCAGGAGGGAGAATCTCTGTTGGGATAACAGTAAGACTAAGCAGTATTTGAAGATTTTCTAGTTCTCTCACCTTTTGCCTTCATGTATCAGGAGGCTGTGAAAACAAAGTTGTTGCAGCTGGCACTCCTCTAACTCCTTTTTGTACAGAAAAAGCCCTTCCATCCTTCCTTTTCTCATCCGACTTTCCCTTTCTGTAGGGATCCATACATTTGAATTCATTGTACAAATTGCTTTTTCCTTCTCCATCTAAGATAAGAAGCTGCAATGAAGTTCGATCCTCTGAGCATTCTTAAGTCACTGCTCAAGGACAGAACAGACTCCAGAAAAGTTAGGAAAATGGTAGGGGAAGAGCACGAATGAAGAAAATTAATGAAAAGGGACAGCAGAGAAGGACAATAGAACATAATGGTAAAAACATTAACATTTACTTATAGTAAGTTTCAGGATTACTGTTATCATATGCCATAGCACTAATACAGAGACAGGAAAAAAGAAAAGAGTGAACACTGAGGGAAAGAGCAAGTCAAAATTAGAGAGGGAGATAAAGCCAAGGAATTGGCAAATGAAAAATGGCAGCAGAAAGAGAATAAGAACTGTTAGTTGTTAGAACTGAAAAACAAATTTGAAGACAGAAGAGGACAGAAGGAAATTAAACAAGATTGGTCAGATGGAAGAAAAATACATTATTGAAAAGAAAGTCTTAAAATATAATATTAAAATAAAATTCAGATAACTTAACTTAGCTGTCAAGGGTTATGATTGTACAGGGGAAGAAGGAAACGAGACCAATCACATGGAATGATTATGAATGCAAGAGCTTCTCACATTCAGATGCAATGAGGAAATAACAGACACAAGCCAAAGAAGGGATGGGATTTTCTCTTTCAGATTACATTGCCAACACTGATGTGTTCCATATGTGTTTTGTCCAGCAGAAGCAGCTGAGGCCTACATGCATGCTTCTTGACTATTTGACATTGGTCATTTCAGTACTTAATAAAGTCACTTTCTGTGGAAAGAGATGCTGTGGTTTTGCTCCATTTAAAATTCTTTCTTTTTTCCCCTTAAGTTCCTAAGTTCTTCCTAAGCAAGAAACAAGACATGAATTTGCCTATCGGTGAAGATTAAGATCAAATTACTGATTTTAATCTTTTTTTAATTAATTATATTTGTATCTGTGTAACAGAGAAGTCTAAAAGCCCCAGTCAACATGAAGGCTCACTGGTGTTGACACTGTATAAATGTATGGATCCAGTTCAGAGCTGGCACCTAGCCATCCAGTTTGGAGCACAAACAGTGGGATCTTGCATCTGCTCCCAAAAGAGCACACAGACATTCTCTGGGTTATTTAGAAATCAGGACCTCCAAAATTTCTGACTGTCTTCCTGAGCACTTGGTCATCTTTCTCTAGAAAATTATTTTCTTGGTCATATGTATGTAGCTAGAAGGAATTTAGGATAAAGAGCAGTGAAGAACTGAAGCACTGTGTCTGCCAAAAGGATTCACCAGTGTATATCCTCTGGGTCCACTGATTTCTACCAGTCTGCATCTTTATTTTTTAATTTGTTTTAATTATTTTAAGGCACCTCATACACTTAAATCTTATTTGAAGTCTCAAGTAAGAGGCACCATAATAAAACCAACCATTTTGCATAAATGATTCTGTACAGGTGCAAAGGGTGATGGTGTCAACGGAAGGAAAATTATCTTGATTAATCTTCATTAAGTACAGCATTTTAACATAAGATAGGCAATGAAATTCAGGGACTGATTTACTTAACTTCCTATCTTTTAAAGCCTCACAAAAGTTCCCTGGGCATTTAGAAGTGCAGGTGTGTTTAACCCAACCCCTCAAAACTAAGTTTAGTTCTTTTTCTGACCAATTATCTCAGAACTCTGAATTCTGCTGACTTCAGTAATTTCTTCTGACTGAAGAGGCACCACTTGAATTGCTTAAATATTGTTAATCTGGGAGAAAAAAACAATTTCTTTGACTTTTTTTTCCCGCTGCCTAGTTTCTTGAATTATTAATAATGCTTTTTTTTCCACAATGTTTATCAGGATGATTTCTATATTATGACTATGCACACACACACACACACACACACACTCACAACTATTTTCTTTGTTTTTATTCTGAGTATCCTTGGTTCTCCCAATAAAATATGAAGCTGTGCTCTGGAAAAAAAAAAATGGGTGAAGTTACATGAAGCAGATGAAATAGATGTTTCCAGCAAGACAAAATATGTGAAAGGAGCAAAAGAAGCTAAAGAACAATGTATTGCACTGTTCCACAGTACCAAGTATGGAAAACACCTCACAAATACAGGTTGTAAATGTAAACATGAGTTTACAAGGAAAAGAGAAAAATTGGCCAGAAAAACAGTAGGTGCTTTAAATAGGTACTTTATTTGAATTTCTGGGTTTTGAAATCAACTTAAGATTTTGATATGTGAACATTCTTACATTGACTTACAAATCCAGTGGGAATCCAAAATTAATTCAGTGGAAGAAAAATCTTTACCCTAAGGCATTAAAATTGTTTCATTATATGTGAACTAGTTTTCCTGAAATTGTCTAGTATCTTTTTAAATTTAGATAGGAGTAACGTAAGATATACAGGTATCCTCCACAGTAATTCTTCCTTTTCCTTGTAGCTAAAGACTGACCTTTCAGTTCACTAGCTCAAATTTCTCTTAAATATCTGGCAGCCAAAGCAAAGCTTCCATCTTGGTTGTACACTTCAACACAACAGTTTGACCATTACAAGTATTGAAACATATCATTCTACATACAGAGCTGCTTTCCTTTCAAATGCAGACTATAATTAGCTAAAGCCTCCTCTCTGCTGTACTTCTAAAAGAGCAGTGCTCGCTGGGTGTGGAAGTCTGTGTAGTTAGGTATAGCTGATACACTCATTCCTTGGTTCTCACACTGGCAAAATGCTGGTGTAATACAAACAGGACAGTTATGCCCAGAGAGGCAAGAAGTGCTGGGCAGCAGCTTGACATTACATATTTTACATCTTGTGAGCTCTGACTTAATTTAAACTACCAAGAGTATCTGAATATCTGTATTTTGCTTTGAAACTAAGAAGAATTACATACAGGACATTTTTTTTCTTGTACAAAGGCAGCAGTTGAAAATTTGCCACACTCTCAATTATTAGTGTGAGCATGAAGTTAGGCTGGCCACACCAGCTGAGAGTATGACCTGCAAAACCACAGCTACATTAGCTACCCTGAAGGGGGTTCTATTTGATTCATAGTGATGTGCCTGGGCTCACCTTATATTCACTTTCATCAAGGTAAAGACAATCACTCATATTTAGGTTTTTTCATTTTTTAATGGGGCTAAGAGCAATCCTCTACAATGGACCTTTGTGGACAGCAGTTCATGGACTTCAGACTCTCCAGAGAGATAAGGATCCAGAGGGAGTGTACTCCATCCTCAGGCAAGCCAGTTTTGAAGCTCCATTGCTGAGACTCCAGAATCAGAAATGCACAAAATAGTCCCCTACTGCAAAATGATTTCCAAAGAACCCCATAACTCTGAGTCCCTGATAAGATAATCACTATCTCTGTCAAAGTCCCTTTGCTTTTCAGGCCTATTACGTGTTTCAAATACCTGATCATATTTCCTGATATTACTGCCTTCAAATAGCGATAGTCCTGTCTGCAATAATGCCAATCATTAATGATAAACTACGTTCCTTAAATAAATGAACAGCTAAGTTATAATGTGATACTGTCCTTTCTTATTTTGCTTCGCCTTTCTGGGACTCTGCAGGCTACAGCCATTTGCAACAGGTCTTCTTAGGACCTTGTCTTACAGAAGACAAAACGTTCTGGCCCTAATCCAGGAAAGCACTTAGATACATGTTGACATTTAAGTAGATGAGTGGCCTTAGTGAGGTCAATTGGGCTACTTGTGTAAAGCTAAACCTGTCCTGAAATATTGTGTTCGATGGACACAGTCTATTCAACACTTTGAATGACTGAACCCTTTGTGAGATCATATGCAATTACTATTATCACACAAATATTTTATGTGATAATAATTGCCTTCCAGATTATTTGAAATATGCAAGTTTATATTCAGTGAATAATTAATGTATCAAATTTCAATCCAACCCCACGTAAAAGGTACACAGTTACTTCCAGTAAATATAAGGTGTTTCAAATTGATGTTGTGTTTTCCTGCAGTGTTTTGGTGTGTTAAGATTGCAAGGATAGGACATGCTAGGGTCTGAGTGTGACCCCAAGCCTGCCCCACAGAGCATGGCTAAATCTCTGTCACCCCTCATTTGCTCTCTGGCAAACACTTGCAGCAAGAGTAGCTCCTGCATCTCTGTGAGGGAGTGGGTTTTGTAAAACAGGGCAAATGTCCAAGCCCCAAATTTGCCAGCATTTTTGAAGGAAAAATAACATCAAGGTACCTTGACATTATGTTGCCTCTCTAGTCATAAACTAGATTTGCAGCATGGAAGCTGAATGTTGCTTCTTTGCCCTATAATCCAGCAAATCCATTTTTTAATGACGAGACCCAGCTTAGACTTCATTTTTATTCTTCCTCTACAGAGACTGAATGGCTGTCTGCCCTCATTACTGATGTATATTTCCTATGTAGCATCATTACAGAAATTAACAAAGAATGAGATTTTGTGATCACTTACAGGTTCTTTCTTGGAGGTAGCAAGCACAGAAGAGAAAGAGAGTACACCTTTTATGATGTTTCAGAGGAAAGTTCAGCTGTGGCACTTACAGACCTCTCCGAAATAGGGAGGGGTCTGTAAGTGGTTTCTGCTGGGATATACTGAGAGCAAGGCTTTGAGATCTCAGAGAACCACTCTGCTAGGAGGAAATAATTTATTAAAAAGGGACATGATCACAGAGTCAGAACAACAGGATTTATCTCCCAGCTTCCTCCAGATTTCTGTCAAATAACTTAGATTAATGATTTTAGCAAAAAATCCAAGGCTTTCTGTTAGAGCTAAATTTCTTCTTGCTCCTGATTTGTATACATTACCTACATAAGTAAACAGGAAATATTAATCAGTGAGATCCTAATTAAGAATTTTCTAGTGCTTGTCTACTTATATTTTTTACGATCTTCAAGTTGTTCTAGAAAAGGAAATGTGACAAACACACCGATATGAAGGGCATCATCTTCTTTATGCTTTCCTCATACTGTCCATGAACTCTCTGCCACCAGCTGAATGCCACAGAAGGTTATTATGGGGGAGTTAATCTCTGACCTTAATTTTTCCAGTAGCCATAATCAGTGAAGTGATCAACATCCGAAGGTGTGCAACTCCTCCTTCCTGGAATTCTGATGTTCACGTGAAGTAAAACGCTACTCCACAGCTAAAGTCAACGAGGTTTACGAAGCTTCTGAGTTTAACTAACTGCCAGAAAAGATGAAAGTTACGTTCAGTTCTATTCAAATTAACACCTTGAAATTTGACGACTATCTCCGATCACACTTGGGCTACGCAACCCTTTTCACTTCTCAAAACTCTGTTGTAAATCTTGCAGCAATAAACGGCCTCACAGGCACTCAGCACTTCCTGCTCGCTCTGCGGCGAGGAAGGGCCACGCAAAGACCGTCTGCCCCTGACACTAGTCAGAAGCAGGAAGCCAGGGAGGCATCAGAGAACAACACAATAACCCAGACTCTTGAAACCCTCACCAGCACTTTGTCTGAGCTTGGCCAAAGGTTGCGCTGAATCCTGTGAGCTCATCTCTTCTGCCTTGATTTTATGCTGACTTTCTGTTGCTTGTAAAACAGGAAGCAATGGCCAGAGTGAACTCCAGCTAAAATATTTTCTGGGTTTGTTTTGTGATTGTTAGTTTGACTCAGCAAATCTGTTGTTTGTTTATTGTTTGTATTACGATACCTAGGACTTCACTAATTCAGAAACTGTCAGAGCATTTTGGCTTTGAAAATATATCCATGATCATTCACAGTTCGTAAGAATATCAGTTCAAAACACTTCTACATACTTGTTTTGTTACAACACTATCAGTGTGCTATTCTAAGGAGAACACACCTTCAAAAAGTATTCAAGAATGCATATTAAGAAAAAAGGAACATTTCTCTTTCTGAAGTATTCAAATTGTAAACATGACTTGGAAAAATGAGCCTGGTCATTAAATTCCAACACAAGAAAATATCCTGCTGGGCTTTTTAATGTGAAAAAAAATTTACAAAACCCTACGAGAACCTTGACCCAAACTCCTCTTCAAATCTACCCGGAACAAATACCAGTTTTATAAGTCTTCTACTCGAGTGTGTGCAGTTGAGCTTTCTCTTTCTCTTTTCCTGTCAGTGTTTCCAAAGTGCCTCCCTCTCGCTGGTTACCAGGCAACAGAACAATATTGCTCTGCATGCACATCCACCAATAAATGACATTATACTGTATTTTTGCAGAGTTTCTCAAATAAAATAAAGATGTCCTGAAATACTTTGTCTTGTGAGATAAATAGCTACTGCCCAGAAGTCATTTAAATGCTTAAAATGCTGGGGTTTTTCTTCATAAAAAGGCAGAGATTGAAAAATAAAAAAAACCAAACCACTTCTCTAATAGAGGAGCTCCCATCCAAAATGAATTTATAATGCTAAAATAGACCACGCTGGGAAAGAAAGCTGCTTCAGTTGGTATTTCAGACAATTAACAGCCTTTTAGGTTCTACAGCCACTTGCATAAGCCTTTATCTTACAATCAAGGCAAGACTAATGAAGCAGCAAGAGACCTCAAGTTAAAGTACTTTCAGTGTCCTGAAGACTAAAACGCTGTCTGTATGACAAAGCTCTTTTTTCCTGTTTTGCTTGTTGGTTTGATGTCAATAAAACTCAAGAAAGTTTAGCAATTTGCCCAAAAATCTTTGGGTTTGATAGCAGGTATTAAAGATGAGCCCAGATCTAATCAAACCACACACCTTCTCTTAACCCAGACCATCACTGAGAGGGAGGGATGGTTTGCAGCCCTTCATCTGGAATCAAAATGCATTTAAGAAAGGTCTGGCTCTAGATCCTGACCAAAGTAACTCTAGATTCTTTTATGTAGCTTTGATTCAGTTTCAGATTTCACATTGTAGGTCAAATTCACTTTTATGTAACACTAAGATAAGAAACTGAAGGCTTTTGCAGTTTTTTCACTCCCAAAACAAGGGGGAAATCTTTAACTATAAACAAATATCCCATGTAATCCTACCAGAACATGAAATGTACTGAATTCTTAATCCCTAATTCTTAAATACAAAGGTATGCAGTGGTACCAGAGAATAGCCCCCACAGGTGTATTACACAAATTTATTTTAAAACAATGTCGAGGGTGAAATTTCAGAATACTCATCAGCCTATTTTTTGGTTCTGCAGTGGTCAAATTACATCATTTTCTAAGACAGTTTTTATTTAAATTTATGCAGAAAACCTTCATTTTTGTTACACTTCTGTTAGACTGGTTTTTGTTTTCTTTGCTTGGATGTGAAATTGTAAGGGATTAATGCTTTCAGACTAGATAAAAATCTGTTCCCAGAATGATTTGACACATGACCTTCAGGACAGAGTGCATTGGGATATATTTATGACACCTGAAAAAATAGTTCCATTCCCTGCTGTTGTTGATTTAGTAGTGGTATAGAGTTACTTGCTAGATAACAGCAGAAAGATTTGTGGTTTGCTTTCTTGGATCTGGGAAAACACAGTATGGCAAAATGATGCATTCTCAGCTTGTCAAGATAACATAAATAACATTGCTCAATGCATACATTTGACTCTTTATTTACTCCAAAAGTCGGCACAGATGAGCACTGAGTCTGTACAATAAACACCCCAGTTCTGTTTCTAGCTCCTGCAGGAGGAACCAAATGCAAACATGGGATTAACTTATTTACAGAATGGCTGGAGCGTTAGCTGGTGATTGCCTGTAGTGGGAATATTATGCCTTGGTCAAAAGGAAGAACTCCAGTCTGCACTGAAATATAACCAGCAATCACAAGAACTAACACCTCAAGGCATGATCTGGCTTGTAGTTTACTGACATTTCTTGTATGCCAGTCCTTCCCCATGTATGTAGAGCTTGTTTTAACTGAATAAAAAACATTATCAGCTTGGTTTACAATTCGTAAAATCCAGTACACTCAAGAGTACTTGCTGGGACTTCTGCAAAGTCCCCAGGCAGTAGGCAACAGAGTGTTTTCTCTGCAGAAGGAAGCAAACAATTATATCAGCTGGGATGAGAGTGAGAGATAAGATGACATGTCTAGAGAAATCAGTTAGATCCCGTATGTGTTCATTCTAACAGTTGACTTTATTCATAGAATTTTTTTGATAAAAATGTTCTAGTCACACAGCAAAGGGGAAATGGTGGCATCTGGACTCTTCTGATGCCAACTTCATTTTTTATCTCATTAAAATTATATTTGAGTAGTTCTACTACATAACAGGGAAGAAAAAACACTTAAAAGTGAGGGAGGTTTTTTTATATGTTGTCAATTGTGAGAAACAATATTTTCATATTGAGTCCCTTTCCACACATACAGGCACACAACTTGCAATCCAATTATTTTAAGCTAAGCTAAATGAAAAAATAGACTGTGCTATCTCCTAAAAACTAATCAATAGCCACTGTAAGGATCAATAATCTAAAAAACTATTGACTGCTCATGTAACAACCTGTACTTTCCATTACACACTGAATACTACTGTAGATCAATATTTGCCAGATGTCCATGTGGAAACGAAACATTCTGGCTATGGTCTCTGTCCTTAACCTTGCAAAAAAGTACTGATTCTTACATTTCCTTTTAACATCCTGTGGTATGCTGCAGTATTCCACCAATAGCCTATCCCAGAAGCCTCATTATTTTCCTTTTCTAAACTTAGTGAGGGAGTTACTTTCCATGGCTTTCATTACTCTGTCCCACATTGTACAAATCAGACTTCATCATTTTGACAGTAGAGTTGTGTATATTTGGAAAAGGGTGAGAGGAAAGTGCCTGATCTAATAATGAGGGGGAATTCCTTATCTTTGAAGATAGCTGACTATCAAGACTAACACTTTGGACAAGCAAGAAAGATTCTCATTTACACTTGTTTTATTGATGAATCACCTAAAAACAATCACCCCTTTTTTTTTTTTTAATGAAAGGCTGAACAATAGAAAAAAGCAGCTGTTAAAATCCCACTGCTACTCCCCCAAAACAGATTTGAGGCACTGACTTTGCTGAGCACAGAAATGTTCCCACCTCTTAGTTGTAGGTGGCATGGGCACGGGGCACTCAGAGCTGCAGCACTTACTAAGGCTCCAGTGGAGGGGCAGAGGGGCAGCAGTGACACTGCCAACAGGATTTCTCTCCTCCGAGTCCTGCAATTAGAACTCAGACAGCACTGAGACACTTTGCATCTGAAGGACAAGCTGGATTTTGTGTTGTCAGAGAGGGAGAGAAGGTTTAAATAGGTAATTTTTAGAGACTGTCAAAACTGAAAAGTGCAAACATTGTTAACATCTCTGTAAAATTCTGGCAGGGAATGAAGGCCACCTGGATGTGTGCCATCCTCCAGTTGCAAAACCGTTTAGCAAACCATATGCTGCCCTAGAAGACAGGTCCTAGACAGCTCTTCCCTGCTCACTTTGGGAGCAGCAGCCAGTAGCCATTGCCCAATCCATGCAGCACCACTGTGTTTCCTCTTTCTGCAACAGCCTTTGCTAGATGGGTCCTAGAGACAGCAGGCACTGCCAGGGAAAGTATGGATGCATCTCTTTTCAGCCTTGTACAGTACCTCTTTCCACTTACATTCATGTAGAAGGGATTCAAACATCCTTCTGATTTACCTGTGGTTATTAAATAGAGCCTAAATCTCCTGTGCATTTGATTTTGCACAATATGGTTCTGGAGAAAATAGTTCCCCTGTATCAATATATGTATGTATATGTATGTATGTATATATGCAATTTTTTGGGCGTCTGTAGTTCTTCATCACTGAGAAATGGATGTAAGTGATTTCAGTCAGACATTAGGATTTTTCACAAGTTTTCTGTAGCTTAGAAAAAACTCTGATTTAATAACTGCAATGTAGATGTTTTTAACATGCTGTGAAGTATTGCTATGCAATAAGACTCTGAAAATTAAAAAGTCAATTGCTTACATTTTACTGTCTTGTCTGTGTGAATTTGGTGAATTTGTCAGTACACCAGTGTATCTGAAGCAGAATTTGGCCCAGTGATGCAAGATGTCATTAGCATTTCAAAATAGGCAATGTTTTGCAACATGTCAAATATCCTATAACTCACATAAATTACATACACTTGCACAGACCTGTTTGGTCACACAAAAGACTCATTTTTTCCCTCAATTCCAAGTGGCTAAATCTGGATGCCTTATCCTCAATCCTGCATACCTACCGTCTCACCATTAATTAATTGTATGCTTCTCACCCCGTATCTTCTCAGTCTCATAAATTATTCTGGCCCTTTCAGCCTGACATTAATTACAGTGCCTCACAGTTCACACTGACACACTTTATCTTGGACTCAAACTGTCTCTTATGGTGATAGCTCCAACCATACATGCCAGTCCTGCAGTTCATACTGGTCTCTCCCAGCTTTAGTACCTGTAGCCTATAATGTATCTATCAGCTTCATCATCCTGTCTTGTCCACTGCCCATCACTGCTCCTTCTGCAGTCCTCCACTGCTTTTTCAGGCTCTGGGAGAAAACTTGAGATATCATTCACCCCTGTCCACAGCCCTGAACACCAGGCAGAAGGAGAAACAGGGTATTTTAGCAGAGACTGGGGCATAGAGAAAGCTTAATTATAGATTAATGTCTTTTCCTAGTGGATTAATACAGAAGTTGGTTTGAGCACTGTGCTCATACAAAGATTGGTAAATTTTCAGCTGCTGGTTATAATCTAGAATTCTGCCATACTGGGGAAAATGCAAAGTTCCCGAAAGGGACTAATTTAGACATCCTGGGCAGGCTTGCCTAGCTGGGTAAAAGAGCAACAGTGTGGTCAACTCCTGTGGGAATTTTCCAGCCCGATGGCTCTGCAGCATCTGTATTTTGGCAGTTTCACCAAACGCTCCCGGGAGCACACAGCTGCCAGCTGGAGGCTGGCAGAGCCTGCGGGGATGATCTCTGCCAGCAAACGCCCTGGAGGCCTCGCTGCCTTCCCCAAAGGCTTTTTCCCAGCTACGGGATACTGGTGCCGAGCAGGGAAGCCGCAGCTCCGGAGGCAAAACAGCAGGGAGACAGAGAGAGGTCTCAGGAAGGCTGCCGCAGCAGGAGGGCTGCCGAGCATTGCACTGCGAGAGAGAAAACGATGAGGTGAAGGGAAGGAACAAACAACCTCTTTCTAGCTAAGTACAGTGTTCTTCCTCTGTTCCTCCCATCCCTCTTTTAGGATTTTTAGGAAGAAGCAGCCCCCTCCTACCCTCTCAAAACCACCGTCTTCAAGGTGAGCACACGCCCAGGAGCCCACAGCACTCCTGGAGCTCTGGCTGTGCATTTCGGGCATGGCCACGGTGAGGCTGTCCCAGCCACAGCCAGACCAGCCCAAGGATAGCAAAGCCTATCCTGCTATCTCAGGAGATGTTTCTAGTCCCTGCAGCTGCAGCAAGAGGTTTAAACTGGATGTTTTACATCAGTTAAAGAGCTTGGCACCATGCACTGCCACACTGTAGTGAGAAGCAGGATTGGAGGTAGAGAAATGGAGCAATATACTCTACACAAGGGCTGTTTTCCCCTAAATGTCACAACTGCTGCCCTCCTTGTGACAAGAAAAGAAGCAGAGAGTGGAATGGCAGAGCAGGCAAAGAATCCACAAGGGAAGGATTATTTCCAGTCAGAGTGCAAAATCATGGCTTAGCAGAAGGCTCTAGCAAGGGACAGTGTCCCTTTGGGAAGGAAACCTGCTCAGAATTTGCATTTTAGTAGGGAAATCCAATATGATTTTTACAAACATATATGCTAGATCTTTCTCTTACACCAGCAGCTTATTATTCTCCCTCTCAGCTTTACAATCAGAAGCCTAAACTCCTGCAGCAACTCCCAAACCTTTTTAAAAATAGCCTACTTAAACTCTTCTTTATTTGATTACAGGACCATGAAATTTTCCAGGTGCATTTTCTGAAATTATGCTGCCAAGAACCTGGGAATCTTTGCTGTCACAGTCAGCTAGTGCAGTCACTCAGGACATCTGTATTTCAAGGAAACTACCAGCATCCCAATTCAAACAAAAATTACTTGGAGAATTCTGAGCAAATAAGCAAGAACATGATGCAGAATGCTGTAGAAATCATCAACGTGTTTTACTAATTAGATTAGAATTAGCTGGAGTTTTAGTAAAAACACGTGTACATTTACTGTGTTACATACTCTGCTGACGTTAACATGATGTTAAATTACAGCTACATATGAATAAAAGCTTTCTCAATGAGCAATGAAACCAATATTTTCCTAGTGAACTTTTGAACCTCTATTATTTCAAAATGTATTAACATTGCTGGTAAAGGGAGAGAGAGATTTATGACTGATGGTTTGGAAATTCTTGCTTTGTGAGGCATTCTGAGGACAAAACAGTCATGAGAAATCTACCCCCTATCTGCCCAAGCAGTTTGTGCTCCAAAGCCAACCAGGAAACCATCCCAGCCAGTATTCAAACAGATGCCAAGAACACATGTAATCTGGTCAAGAAAATATATTACTAATTCTTTAATCCTCAATGGATGTGTCCATACATAAACAGGCCAACAAACATACGGCTGGAGATGTCACCATTAAAGACTGGAAAGAATCGAGCTATCAAAATCTACCCTGATGGTAACCAAGTGACACCTTGTGCTTCTGTAACTTGCTGAAGAATGTCCCTGATATAGTTGGATATGGTATTGCCCAGTAATTTATAACATATAGAAGTATTCAGCATAGTTTTCCCATTTGTAAAGGGAATAATGAAAGCTTTCACTAGTTTACTGGAAAAGTTGCTTCAAATCTATTAATGAAAATCACTTTTTTAACAGATAAGTACTAACATCAGTTTTCATCTTTGTTACTCTCTTTCTTGTATCCCAGTTCTCATTGATAGCTTATCTTCCATGCTATCTTCTACTGAATATGTTGGTAGAGACTGTCTGGTCTGACCACACGCATGACAGGCCAGAGAACACAACACAACCATCCATGCATCAAGCCCATAGAGTCTGCTTGGGTTATGGCCAACAAAGATGCCTGGTTTTCACTCTTTAGTTTTAGTGCTCTTTCCCTACCCTTTTCTTCTCCAGCAGGCTGAAATAATTCATACCACTGGAGACATAGGAGCCGTGTGACGCATTTCCTCGCCTGTGGGGTCCGTCAGCTGAGAGATCGTGTTTGATTTCTTTTTCTTTATTACATAATTTAAAAATGTAGTAATAAATTGTAGCATAACTTTGAAATTTACCACAGGCCACAAAGAGATGTAGTTCATTTTATCAGAGTGGAGTCTATCTGCACAGATATTGCAACAAAATACTGTACCTCACAAAATCCATAAACTGGGATTTAACTTCATAGATTGGGAATATTGTTTAACTAGTTAACTTATGGACTGCCTTTCTAAGACAAATTATGCAGAGAATTCAAATCCTATTTATTCTAGCTTTGCAAAGAGCTTAAGGACTATCCAATAAAAGATGTAATGAACTGTATATAGTATTGTATATTGATACTGTATTCGATTATTTTTTTTAGAGAAATCACTTATTTTCAGTGGATTCATACTTACAGATTATCGTAAAATTTCTCCTTCCTCCTCTTCTTCCTGTCCTTATTTGCCTTTCCCACTCCTTCACTTATTTTTAAATACCTCCCACATTTCCTGGCCCTCATGCTCCCCCTCCCTCCCACCTCCATCTTTTCCACCTTTTGGCAGTATTTTTGTTTTCTTCATTCTTTCTTTGGACATCCCATCCAGGATCTCTGAAATAATTCCTTCTGTACAGTTCATTCTTCCCCGCCTCCATACAGTATCCGAAATACCATGAATGTCTGCCTGCCTCTCTCGCTCCCTTCTCAGAGCCTCTCCTTGTCCCCTGTGCCTCGGAACGCTTTCTGCACATGCTGCATACCCTGCAATCTTCTCCTATTATCCCTCCCGCTATTCATTCAAGCTCTTGAAGCCCATCCAGTTTCTGATCTGTACTCTGGCTCTTTTTGCTGCCAGAAAATGGTTTAGTTCTCATATTTCTGGGCAAGGAAACAATCTCCGTTTCCTATCTCACTTCCTAGACACTGTTTCACCATCAAATGTCTCTGTCCTTTATATTCAATCCCTCTTTCTCCTCAGTCCTAGCAGATCTTAAATTCCTGTCTGTCTTGCTTTCTGCCATTTAGAAATTCAAGTATCACAGCATCATTTATCCTCAATGTGTCTCTGCCTTGTTTATTTGCAACTAATCTAATATCAAATATAGATAACCAACCTATCCCAAACTCCTCCAGGAGTACACAGTTATTGAGAGACAGTTCTTTCTAGACAAAATATTTTCAGGTCCACTTTCCTTGTAGAGTAAGGAATGACATTGCCCCCTGCATAGAAATCACTACCTCTCAAAGGTACACCTGGAAATCCTGTTCAATACTGTTTCATGTACTGCAGTGTTTTGAATTTAAACCACAATAGGGATTTTCATTAGTGTGTTGGCCAGGTTAAAATCCTCAGAGAACTAGTAGTTATTTTCTCTGAATACCTTTGTTTTCCCCCATTTCCTCATTCGTCTGTTAATGCTTGTTTCTTGTAAATATCAAAGATCTTTTAGGTGACAACTGCTCATTTGGTCAGTTCTACTTAGAACTTTGTACATGATTTTGATAATAATTTAATTCCAGTGCCCCAGGTCTCTAAAACCAAGGTCTTTTTTCCTCCTAAAAATGCCCACTTTACAGCTGACATATTTAACCTTTGGCTCAGAGGCTTAATTCTCTGTTAGATTTTTCTGAGATGACAGAAGTCATATATGACCTAGCTGTCTGCTGCTTCTTTGAAAGAATTAATTAGAGCAGTGCTTGCTTCAATTCTCCAATAAAGTAGCAGTATTCCTAGATATAGTATAAAGTTTCATATTCAAGGGGAAAAAAGCGAGCATTTCACTTGGGCTTACAGTTAACTCCTCTAGTCTAGACTTCAAAGTGAGACTGTATTTATGAGATTCAGTAAGTCCTGAGGGCTCTTAGTCTGAAAGTCACTCAAAAAGTCTCTGAAAAGCAAAAAGTGTGGGTTCTTCCCTTCCTCTTGGAACAAAGTTGTGATTCATGATGAGCAAGAAGGCTAAAACCAAATTTAAAAAAAATCAAAAAGAAAAACAGTGATTACAGAGTCCAGTCATATCATACTAAGGTTCAAGCTGTTAATTCTCAGTAAAGGTAAATTCTGCATTTTCTCCTAAAAACTGCTGAAGAGATTTTATCCAAACTGCCTTCATTATGGAGAGATATTAAGCTCAGCTTCTTAGGAATATGTCTGTAAGAGTCACCAGAGATGAACCCTCTGCTATTTTTCAGTGCTGCTAATTCTACTGTTAGGATAGAAACCTGAAGATGAAACCTGCCCATCACTTGTACTCATGAATGCCACAGCTGCTGGTTGCCCAGGATTGCCCCCTTTACCTTAGAAGAAGCTTCTTGTAGGTCACAAAAACCGGAAAGATCTTTAAATAGAGCTGGTCAGAGAATTCCTGTCCTTCGGCCCTTTGCCTTTGCTTTGATATACCAACCACAAGGAGAGGGAACTAAGAACGTTGCTAGATGGTTTCTACAGCACACAAAATGAAGCAACACTCCCCATTTATTCGCCACTTACTCGGTCAGGGGGACAGCTACTGCCGCTATTTTATAGCACAAAGTGGCTGTACAGCATTAAAGAGCGTGACCAATTATTTTCATTACTGCCTACATGGCTCATAGCAGGCCGCTGCCAGCTTGTAAATTCTACATGTTAAACAGTAGTTTATATATTATACTATAATGTTATTGTATTATATTTTATTATTGGAAGAACAGTCCAGTCTTCCTGGAAACATTTCCTCCTTCCCTCTCCTCCAAGACACCCATAAATGATTTCAGTTCTTTTCAGCACAGGGATTTCAAAGTGCCCTTTCAATTAAGAACTGTTTTTACTAGCTCGCATGGTTCTCTGGTTACAGTTTGGTTTTTATGGTTCTAATTTTAGGAACATGGTAATCTGAAACTACAAGGGAGGGAATACCACTGGTTCTTCCAGCAGCTGAAGATAAAGCACAGTCCAGGGTTAAATGGCTCTTGGTTAATACTTGAACTAATTTCATCTATAATTATTCCCAATGCCTGAGAAATGTCTGCATAAGTGGGAAGATTTTGGTTTTGTGGTTGTTTGGAGTTTCTGAAATCCCTCTTGTTCTATTGCGTTGCATCTGTGCGTCTGCTAAAAAAGATAAAATATAGCTGAAATTTGACATTTCAAAATACATGGCTGGTGCAAACTTTGAGGAGTGAAATTTGTGTGGTGTGATTCAAGAGAAAAAAGGTAGCTGGAATTCTTCCAGACGTGCCATCCTTGAACACATTGCCATAGATATGCAAGATCAAACACTTCTCAGTTAGCAACAGCTTTAGGGTGGATGTACACATATCCTGCCTCCTCCCACACTGAGCACAGGTATACAGCATTATGCCTGCTACTTACACAACCCCAAGAGGTTAAAGAGACCTTGGAAGAGGAAGGAAGGAGAGTAAATGATGAAAGTGCATATGGATGATGTATCTTGGAGGTCGCTGTTTACAGAGTGGATCTATACCCAGATTGCCATGCTCATTATAAGCCACAGGCACAGACAAAAGAAGAAAAGATTTAATCCTTTTTTAAATAGAAGGACATGGCTTGTTTGATGCGCCAGGTGTGACATGACCCTTCGTCCCTACAAACGAAAAGTCTTGGAAAAAGTATAAGTAGGTTAATGTTCTGGTTTTTGTGAAAATCTGATTTAGCATAGGTAGAAACTGTCTGGGAGGAAAAAACCAAAACACATCAGTTTCACTTATTTTGTGAAAAAGTGTATAGCCAGCCTTCTGTTTGCTTTAAAAAAGAAGAATAAAATGACCCAAACAACAACAACGAAACTGTAAGGAGGAATAATGCTGCAATAAAGAACTAAGCTAAACTCAGGCTGAGGAAGGAAGAAGAGAATAATAATTTTTGAAAAGTTTTGAAACTACGTGGGGTAAATCAAAACCCACAGGACCAAGTTAAACTCTGAGCAGTGTAAGAGAAGTTACACCCCTACTATCAAATCCCAACTTGATCTACTGCAGAATTTCCTTCAACTCAGTTCAGTCAGTATCAATAAGCAAGATAACTGAGTCTATGGGTTTTATTATGCAATTAGGTAATTTGGACAAGCTTTTACATTAAATGCTCCAAGAGATATGGGGAAACAATAGGTGAGGAATGTTTTCTGGGTGTATAAGTGTGTATATATATATATATATATGCATGCTGAGCAGAGATAGAGGGTGGATGACACTGAAACAGTGCCAAAAGGGATGAGATGAGGTAGGTGTGACAGGTAAAACTGGAGCCCCCCTGGCTGCCTATGTACAAGGTCTGCTGAGCCAGTTTTAAAGATGCATATATATCTTTACCTAGGTCAGGGAGGAGGGAGACCAAAACAAGACTCCCCAAGACCTTGTTCAGAAATTAAATGAAAACTTTCCCTCTCTAGGGCACCCAACTGTAGTCACAGCCAGTTGTGGTTTATTTTTTACTGTATTTTTATTGTTTTTACATCATATTACGTAGTTCTGTAGGCATAAACAGAGATCTTAAAACAGCCTAGACTTACACTAGAGATTATACAAATACACGTAAGGAAATGCTTTTTGCTTCAAAGAACTTGAATCTACTGTAGGTTATAGATGATAATTTGAAAATAAAAAGGTGAGGAAGAGAAAGTCATGAACAGAAGTATAACAGTCACAGCAAGTAAGCAGCAAGGTCTGTCTTTGATGTAATTTATGCTGGAATAAATCTGGAGAGGGTTGACTTCAGCCAGAAGTCCTAAACCAGTTTAAAAGCTGCACCAATCAAGAGAAAAGGAAAGGAAAATATGGGGTTTCTGGGAACTAAGGAAAAGCCACAAATGTATTTTTCATCATAAAGAGAGAGAAAGAGAAGTTAAAAAATAACACAGGGTTGAGAAATAAGATGTTGCCACTTGTTCAGGAAGCATTTGAGAGCATTTATAGCTCTCTGAAGTGAACCTGGATGAGCCCAGAAGAGACTTCATAAAAGCAAAACCAGTGGAAAACAATTTATTTGGTGGCAAAGTAGCATGTTGACAGTCCTTCAGGCTAGAAAGAAGAGGGGAAAATGAATATATTAGTACAACAACCTACAACGGAAATTATGATGGTGGGCCGCTAAAGACACAGCTCAGCAGGGTTAGAGTCTTCCCATTTTCGTCCCCACAATTTCCACATGGTGTTCCCCAGCAAGCCTCCCCAAAGGTCTGACAGCTGCTGGAGAGACATGGAAGATGCTGGAAGGACACACAGGAGGGTAAGCCAAGCAAGGGCCTCACATCCCTTCCTCCCTGGCAACCAGTCGGCAGCTCTTGGCCGCAAGGACCTTCCCAGGAGAGGACAGGAAAAACACAATTTCCTGTAGGGGTCCCCTACAGCCAGGAACTGGGATTGTCAGTGTGAGTGACTGACTGCAGGAGAAACCCTTCTCTGGACTAGTTTGCTATTTCTTAGGGTGGTACAAAGAACCACACAAGCCATGAAAATATCTTCCAGCTGCTACAGGAAAAGAAGTTGCTTGGTGGACTAAGTAAAGACCTCGACGAGATGCAAGGCACCTCTTTTTGTCTGAGTTTCACTTTTGGGTTTTGATTTTTTTCACTTTTAATGTGACGACAATATACTAGGAGAAACATAGAGAGTCTCTACACAACAACCAAGTGAAGAGATGATCAGCAAGATAAAGTTGAAATAATGAAGTGTGAAAAAAGTATTTAAGTGGATTGATCCCCCCCCCATATTGCCCAGAGATAAAATGAATACACAGCAAAATGGAAGTGAAAGGCTTCATGACAGGTAAAAGGGGTAATTCAAAAATTTAAACATTCTTCTTGAACCAGAGGAAAAACTAATTTCTGTTTTTGTATGCTGCTTAAGTGAGAATCACCAAATTAGGCATATTGTTTCTGTAGTTTTATTTTATTGTGCTGTAGCTAGAAGAAGAAATCAATAGACACTAAAAAGGTACATCTCCAGAGAAAGCTAATCAACCTATTATTGACTTACCTACAGTTATTTTTTGAATAGAAAATATCAAGACAATTTTCAAGACTCAGATATCTTGATTGAGCTCAAAGCCTTGGCAGCACATAGAAGAGCCATCACAGTGGCAGAAAGACAACAGGAAACAGATTTCACTGGGCAGAGGTCACTGCTAGTATATAATACCTCACTGCTAAGGACGCACTTGGCATTTGAAAGGAATATAGAATTTGCATTATATTTGCGTTATATTTCCCCTTTAAATATAACCAAAACAATATGCAAATGCATTTTGGAATACCTACGTGCATGTTTACATATTTGATTTCTGTAATTTGAATGCTTGTACAAAGTTAGATGCTCAGTCACCTCAATTTTCTTTGCATGTAAGTCTTTCTGGCAGGAAACTATTCATCAATATCCACATCCAGAGTGGAGAAACCCTGAGAAGTTACGAGTAATGCAAGAGCCCCCTCACAGTGTACGAGTCCCAGGACAATGTGTTACGTATCACATAACAGTTCTTAGTGTTTCTGCAGGGCAATGATTTCATCTGCAGTGCATCTGCTCTCTGTCTG
This sequence comes from Ifrita kowaldi, assembly GCA_013398055.1. Classification (NCBI taxonomy): domain Eukaryota; kingdom Metazoa; phylum Chordata; class Aves; order Passeriformes; family Cinclosomatidae; genus Ifrita; species Ifrita kowaldi. The sequence continues at coordinate 240,411 of VZRS01013315.1, read as the reverse complement.
CTGAAATAACTCACCTCATTCATCCAGAAGATATTTTCTAACAACAGAGTTGCTCTCACGTCTCAGTTTAGGGACAAATAGCCCTTTTAGAAACAAACATCTGGCCAAACTCTTATAATAATTGCAAATGTTATCCCATCATTTAAAGGAGATATCTTTACTGAAAAAGGTTGTTTCTATTCATATGCCAAGAAGACTTTTGGTTAATTTTCCTGCTACTGGAATAAATTCACATTTTGTACTCACTTATATTTCAATTAAAGAATTATTGGAACATGGTAGAATTTGCTTCCTAAATTAAATGGGGCTTTTTTGCCATCAGTATAACCTAACAGATCAAAAGCTTTAAAAACCTCAGGTCAAACTTGATTTTCTGACGCACTCAAGTTTATTGCTCAGACTGGAACATATCTTAATATAGAATTTGAGTTTCCTTTTTCTCTACAAATCAGAGCAGTAAGATGGATTACAGAATTAATCCTCAGAATCAGATGAATCAAGTCACTGCTTATTGATTTAATAGATTAGGGTTTTATTTGATTTTGGAAATGTTATTTGTAACTGCTAATCATGTTTTTATCTGCACCCATTAGTATTTTTATAGTGCAAAATACATTATGTGAAGCCATCTTTAATACACATAAAGAACTGCGTCATCTACCACCTACACCTCTAATCCCTCATCATGCACAGCACTGAAATTCCAAGTAATCCACTATTTCCAACTGCATTCACAAACTGTACTGTTGAAAATGTGTTCATGGCACAGTAAGTGTAGTAGCCTAGTTACCTGGAGGAAAGCCTGTTTTAAAAACTACTGAAAGAAGTTGGAAATAAGTACCTATTCTCAGCCTGTAGACAGATGTCAATCTGCTATGAAGATTCATGTATATCCATAGTGGAAGAGAGTGGACACAAGAATGTGACCTCCCACTGCTGTGGAGGCTGTCACCTCAGCAATGTTGTTCTCTCGGACCCAAACAGACACCTCCTACTCTGCACAACAGAAGTTACTGAGATATTCACCAAAGCTGTTATTTTAAGGTCTGTTCATTTAATCAAGCTTTCTGATACCCATTAATAAATAAATTTTAAAATGAGCAGGATTTTCAAAAGCATTTAAATTACATAGGGAGTATAAGAGTCTAAATCCCATTTTGCGTAGACTTTCCTCTGTACAGGATCTGTTATGATGCTTTAAAGAAAGAGCAAATGAAAGAGATCTGTTCTTTCATAGTTTACATTCTAGTCCTCCATGTGAAACTCGGAATAAAATGTGCTCTCAAGGGGTTTACAGCAAAGGGGTTTATAGCAAACCCCAGGGGTTTATAGGAAAACTCCTTTGGGAGGCAATTACTTATAACTTCCTTTCCCAAACACAGCCATGCTAGCCAACAACATTAACATAATTCAGAATTTCACATACTGGTGGATGTATTAACTGATGGTATATGAGCTGCTTTGAAATGCTGCCTGAGCCTACAGATGCTGCCTTGAAGCATCAACACCAGCTTTGTCAGGTGGCAATAATTCCATGCTGCTGCTTTCAAGAATAGTTATCTCTTGCTGTTAAGGCTTCTCCATTCTGTGCTTGCTGCCTGAGACTTTCTCATACAAAATACTTGAATCAAAGCCCTTATATCCCTCCTTCCTGGAGGGAAGTGCCTAAATAAGGCACTATTCCTGCACAATCTGCATCCTTCTGATGCAAGAAGAAAAAATAATCATGACTAATTGCCTAATTCTTGTGATAGTACAGCTTTTTCAAACATAATTTTCTACAGTAGTTATGGACAGTATCATTTTCACAAGGAAATGGGGTGCTCCAAGAGCCAAATCACACCGGTGGTTTGCTCCATCTACCTGTCTCTTCATCTTTCTGTGATTCACCTGCATTTCTGACATCAGTTTCAAACTGTATGATAGTATTTGGCTTATGAATCCAGAGGCTGAATTAATTTTAAGTATGGAAAATCCTGGTTTCACTTGTTCTTTACTCTAACTTAGCAACCCGAAATATGATTCAGAGTTTAAGTTTACAAACCTTTAATTGTTTGTTCCTTGTTTCGACAATCCTTCCTATCTGTAAGATTGACAGTCAGGGTAACCAGTATTTGTACAGCTCAACTGTACTCCTCTGCAACTACTTAAATTCATGGCTAGTAAAGTGTAGCCTGTGGCAAACCAGAATGTGCTTAATTTGTAGCCAGAATGTCCTCAAAGAGTTATCAGCAATCTAAGCTGTAAATACACACTAGAATTTCAGCAGAAAGCATTGTTATTTATGCAGCATTGGAAACTCAAAGAGCCACCTGCCCACTTAAGTTGGCAAGCAGAGGACTAGGGAAAAGCTGACCTTGTAGCCAAAAAAGTGTTTACTGCCTTGATCTGTGCCTGGCCATGGACCATTTATCTGGGCCACAATCCTGATCCTGTGGATTGGTTGTCCCTGTGTCCCAGCAAAGATATGCCTGGTGATGGGGACTCCAGGCTGACTGTAGCTGCCCCCCTGCCTGTACTGCTGTCCCCACAAGGAGACCAGGGCCCCACTCCTGGTGCCTCAATCCCCAAGGAACAGCCTTCCCCGACAGGTGTGAAGGGTGACTGACGGGTGTGAAATGGAGACGAGAAAACGGAAAAGAAAGCCCTGGCCCTAACATAATCCAGACAGTGCCCCAGGATGCAAAGAACAGAAGAATCCAGATGCATAAGTAGAGTAGGGTCTGCTCAAATCTCACCTACAGTTTTTCTAATCTGGAGTAGGCAGAGGTTAATTTGATGTAGCCTTGAGCTGCTGACAATCAGTTCACAACGCAGGTGGCGCAGTAGGTCACTCCATCCCTGTTTTGGCTTTGAAGCGGTGCAGCAAGATGGAACTGCTATTCATCCTTACAGAGGAGTATCTGTATCAAGCTTCATAAGAGATTCCCTTGCCGTCTTCCTTTTAAAACCAGCTGGTGAGTGGACGGAAAATCTTCCTTTAATTGTCTGGACATTGTGCTGAACAGCAGCAGTCTGCTACGGGTATGCAACAAATGGAATTAGATTATTTTTGGAGCCTGTCTCAGCAAATCCATACCTGTTTTGCTTTAGGAGCCCAGCAATTGCCCTGCTACCAGCTTGGACTCTTTTGCTTGTCTCTGCCTCATGTACTTACTTTCCTGTATTCTAGTGTATCACCTTTTGAATCTCTGTCCTTTTTCTTTCAAAATGCAGCTAAAATTGCAACTGGACTGTTTAATTGTCAAGCTGCAGCTGGATAACAGTCTTCTGGTCATTCTATGATAATATCTTCAGGACTTCTCAAATAATTTAATCAAACTCCACATTTCATCTATATCCAGCCAGGTTTACTTGGTTGGTTTCTCTTTATAGGTCAATATATGTGTAAAGCAGTTTATTACACTGATCTGCTATCCAATGCTGAAGACAGCATGTTTACCACTGCTGGCAAAGTTCATTCTGGAGGTGCAGTCTGCTTGTAAATGCTTACTTGTGGATTAAAACGTCCCCTACATCCTTAGGGAGGTTTTTGGCAATACCTTTTTGACACAAGCAGCTTATGACCAGCTCTGCCTAATGCTAACGTCTCATACAGAAAAACAAAAGGCTTTTTCTGCCTACCGATGTCTGCCAAAGCCTGCGACCCTGCTGTGCCTACAGGCTTTCACTTTTTAGTGTAACAACTACGATTCACAAGTGCTGCACTCCAGATTTCACCCTTCTCAGCTGCAAGATAAGGCAAACACCTCTTCACCTTCCCCTAGTCTCACCTTCAGGAATCAGACTCAAGTTTCTCCCATTTACCCTCTGCCGATCGTGACTTTTCTTTCCAAGATAAGGCGGCTGTTGCAGCCGCAGCAGCAACTGGTGCACTCGATTCCTGCTTAAAATTAACAAAGCACTTTCTATTTGCTTGGAGAATGACAGTCTGCTCGGGTTACGCCGCCCTGCTCTCCAAGAGTTCTGGGAAGGGTTATTCTCTGCTGTTTCGTCCAGACTGTGCATAGTTTGGAACTGCCTACAAGATTCATTTCCTTGTCTGATGGAAATGTCTCTCCCTGTGGTGTCCCAGTCACAATCTGGGCTTTTTTAATAGGATCTCTATCCCACATCCCTAGTTGCAAAATGGGTCTTCTGCCTTAGATCAGTCACTAGAATTGCTCTCCCTCATACTGATTCATATTCATTCATTAGTGTGATTTCTTAATATGTGTTTTTCTTCCGCACCAGAGTTCAATTAAAACCATTCAATAAATAGAAATATATTTCACTCAGTGTGTGGTTTTTTTAATTGATTTTTGCCTTTTTTTTCTGAAACAAATTATTAGAGCAACTCTTTCAAGGAGCATGATCTACAGAAATACTATAGCTTTCAGTAAAAGACAAGCACCAGAATGCAAGGCATGACAGCCTGATAATTGACTGTAACCTAGGCATAGTCAAATACTTTCCTGCTCAGAGCAGATGTTCTGTAGAGCAATAGGGCTGATTTTGGACAGGCTACCTTAGCTTGATCTTTTGGGTGTAGCATACTTGACTAAAATCAAGATAACCTCTGTGCATATATTGGCTTATTTTGTACAAAAAACCCTCAACAAACCTCCCAGAAATTCTGTAGTGAAAATCTAGTTAGTCACACATCACATTCAAAGTTTTAGTGTGACAATTACACAAGCATCATGTCTTTACTCTAGGTTACTTATCACTCTTTTTAAATGCCTTTTCTGCTATTCTCCCATTTTCTTTTGTCTCTAACCATATTTTACTGCAGGATCATGAACATTTAGTCTGTATAAGTACATAATAAGGACACTGAGACTAAGTGTAATTATAATCCTAAGCAAAATAATTACTTACTCAATTATTATAAATATACTTTAAATTGTTCCTTGATTCTAATCTAAATTCTTCTTTGATTTTAATCTGTTGATAGTGCACCTGCTGCTTCCAGTGGTCTTTCTGTATGTATTAACTCTTCTAGTCAGCAGTATTACATCAATAAATGCATATGCCTGTCATGCCCTGATTAAATAACAAAACTACACATCTGAATATTTTCCAAAACTTTCTATCTCACTTAATTTAGATTTTATTTTTCAATTGTTTAAACTTCAGATAGCTACAGTTAAAGCAAGAGACTGTTGAAAGTATAGGAAATATTAAATATTGAATACTTAAGAAAAAGAATAGATTTTATTTGTATGTTGCAGCAATTCCCCCGAAGTCAAGCTACAATTTGTTCAGTAAGTTGTAAATGCTCTTAAAGGGAGCATATGAAAAAGTTAAAGTAGACAGTACACTGCAAGATACAACCACTTGATTTTACTTTGTCCAGTAATTAGTATGTTGAAGAGAGAAACTCAGCTGGGATTTCCACTTACTGCCATCAGAGAGATCATCATATAAATAGCTATAACAATGTTACTTTAAAAAACAAGTACATAAAACAATAGTTGAAAATACTGAAAAATAACTTTCAATATGAAGAAACACATTGCTATACAATAGTGAAATACAAGAAAGGACAGGCGTTGTTTTCAATAAAAAGAACGGGAAGTATATAATTTCCAGAATTTTTCATGTCAGGTTAATTTGCTTTGGTTCCAGTTAACTCTTCTCACAGAGATTTCCCATTTTAAAAAAAGTTTTCATAAATAGCACAACAAATTGCATATAAAATTAAAAGAGAAACTACATTATGTATGTTGGGGGCAGGGGGGAAGAAAAGCAGTAGTCCACAGAATGCTCTTCAGGACTTTAAACAGCACTGGTATGTGGTCATTGTGGTGTCTGCTTTTCAGGCTTGATCATTTATTCACTTTGAAAACAAGGATTACTTTTTTCAAACTTTTAAACACATGGAAACACCACCTGGAGTAAAACAGAATTTATGAGCAAACCTCATGAAGCCTTTGAAGTCTTTGGGCTCCCTCTTGCATTTGAAAATCTTGGTGCTATGCATGTACCGCAAGTGTGTCGGCAGCTGTCAGCGACACTCGATACGCGGCATGCTGTGATCTACGTACTTCGTGCATGTGGCCTGAAAGAGGGGTGAAGGAAAGACATGGAGAAACACAATGACACAGGATCAGGTTTTAAGCTTTTGGCTTAGGAGAACATGTTTACACACCAAAACTACACAGTTTTACTCTACAAAAGTCAGGAAAGTATGAGTAGCTTGAGCCATCTCTGATGCTCACCTTCTAAGAGAAGAACAGAACAGCTCCAGCAGTCAGTCTGTCTATGAAGGTTGCATTGTGCAGCTCCACTGAGAAAGAACTTGCAACCCAACCACCTCATGTTCTTCTCGTGTTGGTATAACTACATGTTGATCAACCTTAACAGGGGCAGCAATTTGCCAGGGCTGAGAGTATCCCTGCGGATATCAGAGAAAGGCAAAACAGTCATGGGAGAAAAGACTGAAAATATATCAAAAAGCATCAAAACTGACTAAAGTCTTAATAGCTAATACATAAAATTAGCCAATTCTTAATATGAAGGCAGATAATATTTGAGAAATGAAAGATGAAGTCTTTTTCTAGTTCAGGAAGTGCTCAAAACTGATTGGGGAATTGGAGTGTGTATTTTTTATGGTTTAGTGACTGAAAATTACAATACAAATGAAACCACTGAGCAAGAAAGTTCATTTCAGGCTAATGCACAGAGCTAGAAAAACTCAGGGCTCTATTATCTTATAAAAGTAATAATGGCCTTCATCTCCACCTGATGTAGCATGCTTCTCTGGTTAAACAGCCTTACAGATGATGAGCATAACCATAATTTTTCAATAGTGGAGACATTATTCACAAATTTAAACATAATTGTAAAAAATCAGTTCGCTAAAGACTTACTTTTCAAAGCTTGTAAGAAGAATGTCATTAATTAGAAACAGAAAACTGCCCATCCTGCCTCCAGGGATCAATGTTTGTCACTCAAGGTATGTCCCTGTCACACTTCTGTTCACTCAACAGGGAGAAGGAATGATAGACAGGAAAACGCAATTACCTTTTTTAAAAAAACCTCTTTGTTCACTGCTAACCACAACTAAATGAAATATAGAGTGTAAAACTTCAGTTTTGCTGATCCAAACAGCATCATAAAAAGGCAGCCAGAGAGAAGATCAGGGCAAGATCTATCTTCACCTGCACAGCCCTCATTGCCCTCTGCATGTTCCAGCTCACCGTGACAGCATAACTGCAAAAACCCCTTTCCTCCACTGACTACATTGTGGCCACATCAATCTCCAAATGCATTTAAAGCAGCCCATTTACATCAGTAGAAATGTTTGGTTGTCACAGGAGGGAATTTGGCTCAAAGGCAACATGCACTCCTCGAAGCGTGTGGTGCCCAGGCAGCCTCCCAGCTTCTCACACATAGGTTTCAAACAACAGAGGCAGCTGTGCTCATGTGCACAGACCCTATTTCAGGCCTCCCCTGTTGTCCTCGCCATCCTAAAACATTTTTTTTTAACCCTTCTCTTTTTCCATTCCAAGTGCCAAAAAAAAAAAGTGAGGGCAGTGTTATTGTAACATGATGCTGAGGGCATGTGCTGCACACCATGAGGGCATGAAGATGGGACATCAGTGGAGGGCTGAGGAGAGAGCAAGGAGCCAAATTTAGTGCTGTCTCTACTGCCATCTAGAACAGTAACTGAGGTGGAGCTTGCAGGCACACCCAAGTTTTCTCCTGCAGGGAACCAACTGCTTTGATCCAAAAGAGAAGCTGGGTATGGAGCAACGTGTGTGCAGTGTGCACAACTGGACACAGACACAGGAATGAAGCAGAAAACTAAGGCAGATGCACCCCATTGTAGCCCCCCACAAATCCACAGTGCAGGGACAAGCTTGGTCTCATCCTATCCTGTCTGTCATCTTGCAGAAGACAGTAAACCAATGGAAAATGTATCTGGAAAAATTCAAACCAAAGCAAGATAAACATGGTAAAGGCAGAATTAATTACTCATGCAAAATGATATATTCATTGTAACTGTATCTGCTTTGACATTATTGAGCTCCTGCTAAGAGTAATGTGGAGTGATGGGCACAGGATAACAGCGTGTGACAGAACGAAGATAAACACCCACCACCGAAGCGGTCCTGAAAACCAATTACTTAACTAGGTAGGTTTGCATCTGTCTTCTCTAAAATATTATTAGCTATGTATGACACTAAATAAGCTAAGAATGCCTCTACAGTCTGAGGAAACGTCTCATCTATCACTATTCGAAAAAAGGACATGCCTGAAAATTCCCTCTGCCAATATGCTAATCATATTATTGCTGATACACGAGAGGTGAGAGGGTGGAGTAACCTAATACAGTGAGAGAAACACGAACCAGGGAGTACAACACAAGGCCCAGACATGCATTCTCATAACCCTCACTTCACATTCAATATAACTGCTCCATTTTACTGACAGTTTAAATCATGACAATGAAACTGAAGATTCCTATTGACTTCAATATAACTATCCAGCACTTTCTTAATTTCTTCCAGCAGCTTGAATACTATTCAGAGTAATAAATAAAAAATGTGTGTTACAGTTTATGGTTGCTGAGCTGATGTGAAGTTGCAGATAAGGAGGGTTTTTTTGTACAACTAATGGGTTTTTCCAACCTTCAAACAAGTTTTCAATTAGGCTGGGTTAGTAGAGGTCAGAAAAGACAAAAATTTTGTAATATCTTTCAAATATCAAATCCTTTTCCAGAACAATTCAAATCTTGTGACACCTCCTTGGGTGTCTTCTAGTCCTCTCTTGAGCAGTAATAGCCTCTTATCAAGGATGGAATGCAACAAGCTGTCCCCTATTGTCGAGATATTCCTTCCCTACAGCACCGCAGGATCAAAGCATAAAGCTCAGGGAAAAAGTATTTAGGTAGCAAACTAGTCCTCTTTCTAATTAAAATGATTGAAGCCTTCATGTGTTAAAACCCAATTTTCTGCATAATGACCTTTCTCTCCAGGAACGGTCAACGAGGAGCACTTCTATGAATATATAACTCGCAGCTTGTCTGCACAAGGGCACTCACACACCCCTGCTTCTGTCCAAGCATCTGCACCAAGCACCACATTTACTTCAAAGGGCTCCTTCAGGGTGCCGCACAATAGCTTGCTTCTGGTGAACAAGGCAACACATTCTGTTTTTTCTGGCGTGGCTTTAGCTAGATTGTCTGACAACCGGATGGTCTTTGTCTTGCTAACAGCGAGTCAAGAACTGAAGAGCTTCAGACACAAAGCTAGGCATGGCGGGTGATTGTTAAACATCCTGAAGAGCCAACTTTATCTGCATGTGAGAAGCCACAGCTGGATCACTCGTTGCTTGAATAAGAGAATTCAGCTTTTTGTACATTTTTCCCCCAGAAACATCAGATATAGGAGTGCAAGTCCAAGGTTAAAAAAAACACAAAAAACTAAAAACCCAAACCAATAACCCTGTGTCTTTAAAGCTACTCCACTGTGTCTTGTCAGGCCCCAAGTGCACACAGGCTACAATGTCTTTCCCCTTCATCCCCTACCCAGGAGTTTGGCTGCCAGTCTTCGATGACAGCTTCGATGCAGTGGAGTTGTGTAACTTTGAATCAGACTGCTTCTAAAAGTACAGTGTGAGAAAGAGCTGTAAGACGTGTTATCGAGGGCCTCTGCCCTTGGCTCAGGCGCTGCATTTGAACTCAGGCCCCTGCTATCAGTCCTTGCCTGAGTTGCATTATAGATATGGCTGTGCCTGGCTATTTCCTTTGCTGATCCTGTGATTGCTTTCTGAGTTGAATTTGCGGCTTGGCCTCGGACCTGTCTTGCCATTATGACTGCTTCTGTGTAATTTGGTACTTTGTCATTCAACAAGCAGTGGAATCAGTGAATCCTAGTCTATTACGGATTCTCATATGCAACAATTACTCTCCTCCACTCAGTACATCCTTCACTCAGAAAGCAGCAGAGCTGCCCTCACTATGTCTACAAGAGCTCACTTATATTAAAAGCCTGAGCTCCCAACACACATTACCTCCCCATCTCCACCGTGCCTCCAGATCTCTGACGGTGTGTAGTTTTCTGAGCTTCTTTCCTTGCTGAAATGAGTAAATGGAAAGTCATGATCAAAGCAGGTGAACCTGTGAGAGAGGCTACCTCTGGCCATTTACTGAAGAAATCCATTAACAGAACACCATAACTTTTGTCAATGGTAAATGAGCAACAAAGTCTAAAGTGTAGCGTCAGCTTCTCAAATAAGAATCGAGGCTGGCATCAGCTGGTACCAACTCATGCTTGTTTTGTCAAGCAAGAAAAACTACTGGAGCAGCTTGAGCATCCAGCCCTCACTACTGATGAAGAATTTATAATCAGTGTTATGACAACTCACTGATGTGCATCATGAAAAAAGTGTATTGATTTTGTCTCTAATTCCTCCAGAATGATACATTTATGAGTTATTTTCTTGCAGAGAAACTTCAGTCCAGCTCAAAGCATAGCAGAAATAAATTAAATTTGTTATGATTATTAGTCTATTTTGCTGTCAGGATGCCATGTAATTTCTGCTCAACAACACAGACTAAACAAGCACCTTCATATTACTCTTCTGAAGCAGCAGTGAAGACTTACCCAACTTGTTCAAATGCCTCCATAGTAGAAGACAGTATTTCTGAATGCTCAGAGGATTCAGGGAGGATAAAATTTAGCAAAACAAGCAAACATCACATTTTTAATCTCCTGATTTGTCTTCTATGACGCATATAAATAAAATAATACTACTTCACACTTCTCTGAGTCTTTTCAGTGTTGGCTGTACAATAATGGGCAAAGGAACATGATCCTAAGGGTTAGGGTTAGGAGTTGGGTCAGGGCTTAGTGGTGGGCCTTGCATAATTACAGCAGTCTATGCTGAACCTCCAGTTCCAGTGGAGAAAATATGTTTTGCTGAAAAGACAATTCTATCTGAAGTGGCATTTGAAAAACTGAAATTTCCATTCTACTAAGCTGATATATTGCAATATGCCCTGTAAATGTTCTTGTTTCACGACTCATCAGCTAACACCAGATTTCAGGCTGCTTATTAAAAACACTAATCATTACTTCATTTAAAAACATTAGATTCCATTTCAAATATATGGCATATATTTTAGACACCAAAATGTTCCCATGAGCATCATTTGAAGGCAGTGAGGCCTCTGTTAATTTGAAAAATACAGTGCAAATCAAGATTTTAAAACATCTTTGCACCCTGAACTCTTGCATTAAGCCTGTGTAGACATGGTCGTCTTGCAATCGTTGCAACTTTTTTTAGCCCCTTTAGATCTAACCAAAGACAACATTTTCTTCATTCCTTGTAGAAAGTGGTGAAAATACCCACTAAGGAGATATGATTTATTTGATAGAAACGTTCAGAGAAGATCTTTAAGCTCTGGCAATGCCTCATTCCTACAGAAACTGACAGCTGACTGAGAGTTTATTGCCTGGTTATCACATGAAGTCAAATTCTAACTGAATAATGCTTCACACAGCTGTAACTTGCTCTCTGAACTACCTCATGTAATTGATTAAACCTGAACTACTGTTACAGGAGTGTTTTACAATGTGAAAGTGTTTCTGCTTGTTCAATGCAGCCAACAACTTACCCCCTGTAGGAGTATACATGTCAGGGCCGCCAGCAGTGTGAGTCAAAAATCACATTTGCATACAGGCAGCTGAGCACAGGATTTGTTTCCTCAGGTGGTTCATGGCATTCAGTCTTGATTAAGTGACAACCTTCAAAAGCATTGATTTGAACAGAACGGACACTCCGGGGCACATCTCCAGCATTAAATCTGTACGCTTGCAGCCACTTTCTGAACACAGCAGAAACAAAACCAGCATCACTCGCTCACTGCATGCTGTACTCAGTCCAGGGACAAGTAACTTCCCACAGCTGCTCTTCACGCAGCCTTTATTAAAGTGTCCGAACTGCTCAGAGTGTGCGAGCGAGCTCTGCTCCAGGCCGGGCAGTGCAGGCTGCGTGCGCTTCCACAGCCTCGCTGCGCTGCCGAAGTTCTCCTCACGCGTCGGGAGTTTGCCGTCCTCTGGCTGTTCCCAGTGCCCACAGCCAAGGCCTTTTTTTGTCTCAGGCTATCTGAAGGGCACCCTCTTCTGTCCAGCACCCAAACTGCAGCACCACAGCGATTTCCCCACACGTTTTCTTGATTCTGCAAAGGAAAATTGCAGTACTGAGGTTTTTCTGTGAGATTAGTAGTACCGTGACCCAGCCTGCTCCATTATGGATGGAAGACTGTTCTGCATATGTTAAAGAAGACAACAGGTGTGAAGGAAAATTAAAATATTACCAGAAAAGCAGGAAAGTTTACAAAGGGTAGGATTGATAGAAAGAACTGTTTTCCAGTGCAAATACAGGAACCTGAATTATAAGGACTACGATGTATGTTATTGACTGCATAATTCTCTGATGAGCTGTCCTTGACGACTAAATGCAGGAAGTTTACAGCGTTTTGTGGGTGGGTTGTCTCAAACTCCAAGCTTTCATTAGAGAAGTCCAGGACTAGGAATTGCCATGTCTACTTCAAAAACAGGTTCTTTTGCTTAGTTTTGTCCGAATTTTAGAGAAGTGCCAATCAGTTCACACCCAGTTCACACCCATTCCCACAGGTATGTATTTATTTAATTGAAACAAACGAAATGTTTAATTTAATTACTTCATTTTCAGCTGATTTTAAAGTGGCTGTCCTAAGGAAACAAGGCTTCTGTGGCTACCCTGTATCTCCACTGACTCCTGATAATGATGGAAACTACTGGCCCACCTCAGACCGATTTGGCAGATGCACTGAGATCTCAAACATGGTAAGGTCTGGCAAATTTTCTGATAATCGGCAGCTGGATAGAAGAGCCTAATAAAAAAGGGCACCTTAATTAGTGCCCCCGCTCAGCAGGAGTCCAGAGTCTGGTTAGATCAGGACCAGCCATGCCATGTGCCCCAGGAACTGCAAAGACAGAGGAGAGGGAATGAAGGGGAGGTGAGAGGAGATATGGAGGAGGACAAAGTTGCATGACCACGCAGATGGGGAATACAAATCACCAGGAAAGGAGATTCCATTAGGTCAACTAACAGATGAACTTATTTTCTCACTCCCTCATGACTCATAGTGGTTTAGAGTCATGTTATTTGGATTGACTTTGGCAGCAGGTAACTAGAAGATCAAAATGCTGCCTGTCCATCTGTTGTGTCAATTACTGTAATTTCTTCCCCTATGTGTTGTTTGTATCATGTTTAGATGTTATTTAGAGATTTTTTTTATCAATAAACATGGCAATAACTACCAGGGCACACAGATCTTCAACACAGTGAAGCAGGAAAATAAAGCTAAAATGATGTTTCTGGTAATGTTCAGTGAATTAAGAGATGGCTCTTCTAAACATAGGGGTTTGATGAATTGCTCGAGTGCTGTGTAACAGCTGCTAGGAGAAAAAAATATTTGGCTTTTATCAACTTTGGTATTGTTCAGCTTTTAGGAGAGAATAAACCCAGAGAACATTAGTTAAATATTTTTCACTGATCAGGTCGTGCCAGGTTCAAATTTTTTTCTTGGAAAACCATCTTTCCTATCGATATCAGCATCCTCGGAGAAACAGGAGCTGTGACTAGTACAAGAGTGCTGTAAAAAGCTCTGAAACGTATTTTGGACATCCTTTTACCTTCATGTCACATATAATGCACCAAGGCAGCCATGGTCATAGAAAAAGAATTTTACAGACTTTACAAATTCAAGATTTCATAACATATTTGTAGATAATAAGAGACCAGCTGCCTGTATTAAAAAGAGATGCACTGACATGCAAATGCATAACCAAGCACTTACCTGACTGAATTTTTATCATACTTCATTGCTAGGTTCTATGTTACTTTAGATCAGAAGATTTACTTGGATGGAGTATGAAACGGGGTATATCTCTTTTGATCCTGCAATTTTTCATTTTATTGCAGCCACCTAATCATGTAGTTAGATTCAGATTACTTGGGAGGATAAAGAAAATTTCCCTGTGTTTTCCACAATTACAGGAATTTAAACATTACCATTAAATGTATTTTCTTTTGCCCAATTTATCTTCAGAGTAGTAGTTAAAAATAAATATTCTACTCTTAAGCTTATAAAGAAAATTCCTACAATGTGGAAATGTTCTTTTTAAATTTTAAAGATAGGACTTGGTAAAAATGTGTATTGTAGCTAAAGAAGTAGCAAAGATAAGTCTCTTTACTGTCAGAGCTTATACACACCAACCAGCCTGCTCCTCTAAGCCTGGTCAATGTGCTAAAATGCTGCACTAAACGGTGTGTTTAACACCTGAGGGATGCTGGAGGAGGAGAAGGTGAATGATCCTCCTCTTCTGAATGTGGTCCTGCATACACGGGGTACCGAACCAGCAGAGAGCCTAGGAAGATTTGGATGCCCTTAGTGAACGGAATAATGAAACGGAACGAAACGCTGTAGTGCAAGTGCTCTGTCATGCTGCTGGGAAGCAACAAGAAGAATCTTCACAATGAGCTGAGCTGGAAATACAAGAAGAGAAAAAGACAACCACAGAAAACTGTCAGCCATTCAAACTATGAGGCAAAATGTGCATAGCTATGAAAAAGGCAAGTATCACAAAGAATGTAAAAGAGAGGTGTTTCTGGTAGATACCTGAATATTACTATTTTTAAAAATGATGAATTCTCATTTCAAATGCTGTGTACCCTCTGTGCACACTTCAGAAGAGATGAATTCACATCGGACCACAGCTACCTGGATGATAAAAGAGCACAGAACCCCTCTCTGACATGTGACTGAAAGAGTGCAGTTTCCCCCAGTCTGCAAAAATAAAGGGGAAATGACCATGCAGAAATCAGCTGGTAAATGACATTTTGGAGAAAGAGACACAACCTAAAGGACAGGGTTTTTCATATGAAATGTAATATGGTATAAATGGATCACAAACACATTTAACCTAGCAATCAGAAAAATACTTTTAATCTTTAGAGAGTTTGGAGGCTCTGGAAGAACTTTTCATTGGGAGTAATGGTAACAAAAACATAGTAATTTCAAAGATGAAGAATAATTAATCTGTAAATCACGGGAAAATATATGTGGTGTGACCTGCATTAGGTAAAGACTAGGAAGTCCTTGTCAGGCCTATGTTCATATTGCGTGGAAAATCACTCTATGAAAAGCCAGTGTCCACAAAGGAGACAGAGGAGTCCTGCAACTTTATTCGAATAAAGCGAGAGTGTCCACTGGGGCGTACCCCCATGGGGTTTCTATCTCTCGAGGTTTTGGAGGACTCAGCAGCCTCCTTTTACCCAAAATTCCCGGCCGCATGTTGCCTTTTCCTTGCACCATTGGCTGAGTGCTAGAAAGGTACAGCTTTCCCGAACCACCTACCACATATTCTCCCCTTGAAGACATCATTTTCCTCCAAAGTTTGGAAATTCAGGCTATGTGGGTTCTGCGATAGACTTTGTGCTGACCCATTTGACTATTACACTAAAGTTCAGCAGTCAGACTGCCTGGGCTCTGTAACAAGCTTGTGCGGCTTGAGGTTGGTAGAGACATTAACACCCATTTCAAAGACATTAACACCGATTTGTCCTAAAGACCCTCACCCATGGAATTGTTTGTAAAGACATTAGCACCCATCTTTCCTATCGATATCAGCATCCTCGGAGAAACAGGAGCTGTGACTAGTACAAGAGTGCTGTAAAAAGCTCTGAAACGTATTTTGGACATCCAGGTATCACCACAATGTATGAATTATGATACTGCTGCTTATTCTAGTGGAAATCTCTGGGCAGGTCAGGTTTATGTCACAGTGATGTATTTTCTTCCGAACTGAAAAACTGAGTTACCTCCAAGCTATCAAAATTCCTAACACTCGTCTTGCATTTTTTAAATTTTCATTTACTTAGTTTCTGGACATGACATCTTCTGTTTTAAATTTTCTTGTGAAAGGGCAGTGTTTCTCTGTGATCTTATTCTATCTGTAGACTTTTTTTTTACTTCAGAAATTTTCAGTTTAATTCCTCATAAGTTTTCATGTTTGTCACTATCAGTGTGGCTTAGTGGAGCCATATAGTCTCTTCTATGTAAAATTATGAACTGTATTTGTGCAGAATTGTAAAGCAGAGATTCAAAGGTTTTTCCTTTAGTGCCACTGCTCTAATTGCTCCAAGGATAACTTTATAATATCTGCAATCCCAGTAGGCAATAGCACAGAAAGAAAATCTGTAACAGCTTTGTTTTTCAAAACCTGCCATGTACTGTAAGCAGTGATGACTTCAGATACAGAATATCAAAAGACACACACAGTGTTTCCCTTCATTAAACAAGCATTTGGTTTTAAAGCGTGTATTGGCTGCCAACTACAAATATACTGTTTTCTAGATCAAAGAGTCTCTGTGCGGTACAAAATCATTGACAGTGGTTGTCATCACAGCACTGGATACACATATTCTTTCAGGATACTTTAAACAGGTGCAGCCAAGTGTATAACCAGGCAGCAGAAGTGGACCAGCTTGGTAAGAAAAATTAACCTGTCTGAGCTCCAAGCTGCTGCCACTGGGATATTTGCAATACCTGTGCATATCCACGTATAAGTAGGGGATTTATGAAACCACTGCACTGCGGTGTGCAGCATAAATATATCTGCAGATTTGGAAGAAGAAAAGGGAGATGGTGATGCTGAAAATGACTCATTGGATTTCAGGCAAGCAGTTGGGATGCTGACTTAGCACAACAGTTGAAGAACAGACTGGAGGTTATCTACCCTGCACCATCCCTGCAGGAGGACAGGCAGTGAGGGCTGGGGCTGAGGAAGAGAACCTAAAGAAAAGCCAGGGGGTTTTCAAGAAGAGACAAGAATGCTGAGGTCTCTGTTGCCCTGGAGTTATCAAATCTCTTTGAAACAAGGCTAGAAATGGCTCATCTAACCGATGACCACCATTCTCCTGATAAGGAGATTGAGCTCAGGATTGTCAGTTTGAGTTGGCAGACGTTTCTACAATTATTATAGAAGCTACTGCTTTGCTGATGGCCTCTATAGATGTCAGCAATGACATTTCTTTTTATTCAATATGCGTTGTTAGAACCACAGGCAATGGAATATTTAAAAAAACGGTAAAATGTCTTCAGTTAAAGAGAAGTATTTTACAATGTTTAGAATGCCAGGATTAGGACTGTCTGTGATGCCTTATTTCCACTTGTTGTGAGCATCCTTTTCACTGCTAATTTGTGTATCAGTCAGCATCACGGCTGGTTGTTCTTTTACACTTGGCATCTGGAAGGTTTCAATTTGCAAACCTGGTGGAACATAGCTGAGATTTCTGAAAGGTGTAAGATTGTGTTCATAATTAGGTAACAAACTGATCCTCAAAAGCAAACTGACTGACAGACTGATGTACACTCAGCAAAAACAAAGGGCTGAATTAACAATCAAAATATTAAAAATTATATCATAGTGCACACACATAAGATGGCTAAAGGCAATTGCTCTGTTACGACATGACCAAAGCTTTGTGTAATTTTTTGTGCTTAACTTTGCAATACTGGTAATGTTCTTTCAACAATATTTGCAAGCTTTATAAGCTTAAGACAAAAGGTAATAAAGAATTACAAAATAGTGTTATAATATTAGGCTGAAGTACAGCGACACAATTCAATCTCTTTCAGAATATATCCATTAGGATGAGAAATGGATGATAGAATTTTAGGTTATCCAGTTATGCCAAGAGTTATAGCTATACAAATTACATTTTCTTGAACAAAGCAGAGATCAATCTTTGCCTAAGAAAAAGAGAGCAACAGGTCAGTTGGGATATAGTGAACAACTATCTATTTGTGGTGTGATTAACATTAGGAATTTTCAGTACTATAGGAGATTAATAAGAATTATTTACGTTTTCAGGTGTGCTGCAGTTTGGCTATATTGTCTGATATTGCTGTACACTTTAAGCCAGATGACTACAGATTTATGCTCATACTGTATCTTAAAATTTTTCTGCTTTGTCAGCTATAGCTGGAACTGTGAACTGATGCTGAGATTTCGATCTCTTTTTTTGCAAAAGACCATAGTTTTACTATGTATTTGTACTAAAGAACAGTGGTGCTTTCATGATACTACAGCAATATAAGTAAACTAATAGATACCATCAGAAAAAGCAAAATACAGCAAATCACTATTACTCTTAATCACTCACTAATGCTTAATGAATTTAATCAGTTGGGTTTTCTCAGGATGACAGAAATAGGGTTTTTTTCAAGGAATTTTAAAATTATCAAATATTGGGACTAGTAATTTTCAATGGAATTCTATTGGTACAAATTAGATTATTATCAGGCCAATAGATAAACATTTATCCTTGGTTTACTAACATCAATTTTTACAGTATTGCAAATAGAAATGATATCTATATTTTACAAGTGAAGAGAGAAAGAGCAAGCAATTTGCCCTAGCAATCAACCAAATTCTACATCAGAAGTACAGAAGCTCAGCTGCTGCAGAGAATATGAAAAATGCAAGCATGGAGACATATATATGAACATTCTGCTCTATGTAGGAGTATATTATCTATATTCATTCAGAACATCAGAAGCGTTTTTAATCTCAGTTTGAATCCTTGAAGTAAATCATTACAGTAATAAGAATTAAATTTCTGTTTTAATTTATGTCAAAGAAATTGCTTGAGAGAGGACTCTCCCCTAGGGGTTGAAAAACATTGCATTAACAGTTGTTCAGATTATAATTATACATACACTATGCTTAAAACTCTGGTTTGTGAAGCCTTTTTTTTCTTTTTCTGCTTTGAAACAAATTTTTAAGCAAACCACATGTGAGTTGGTGTCAACAGTGAAGGGAAGCATTTTGGTTTTGAACACGTGAGCCAATGAAGAAATATGTATAATTCTTTCAAATGAAGTGAGTTGCTAACATCCACAAATTTAAGGAAGTCAAAACATGAGTGTCAGTATTAATAATCAGGAAAGGCATTGGAAGAGCTGAAAGAACCAAGAAGCAAATGAAAATTAGCACAGATGTAGAAAGCTAAGGGGGGCTGGCCGGATCAAGACAAGAGAAATAAAACTGGGAATCAAGTGATGTAATAATAAGCCATTTAGGAAAACAAGTAAGAGTCATCATGAGAAAGGTCACAGTAGTATTAGAAAGAAAACAATTGAAGTGACAAAATTAAAACCTGTGTTTCCTTATGTACTTTTTAGCAGCACCCAAGAGGCAAAACATAATTCCATGTTAAGACAGAATATATTTTGGATTTAGCTCATTGTCAAAATGATTTATGAGATGAAGATCAGATACTAAGGGTGAATAAATAGTAAAGTACAGTCTTATGGCATTGGAGGTAGAAAGGGATGTGGGGAGCTGCACAAGAAAATACTGCAGTGATGAATGAATGCAGATACATTCTGGTCTATTTTAGTATGCATTCAGTTCTATGATAAATATGAGTTTCAAAATGCAGCAAATTGCATACATAAAGGATAAGCAAAGAAGCACTGCCGTACGAAGATTTTACATCTATCTGAAGAAGTGAACTGCAAATTAAACATTAAAATTCTATGTATTTCACTAATTTATCTCCATCAGCTATGGAAAAGAAACATTTATCATGCTACATATTAAAATGCACACTTTAATGCTATTCTTACATCATATATAAACTAACTTCATTCTACTGCTTACTCATTTTATGATATCCCCGTTCAGAGACAAATTCTTCAGATCATGGACATGCCCAACTGTGGGCAGTTATTTAGTAAATGGAAAAAAACCAAATAGCCACATATTCCAAATACATAATTGCTTTAAACTCCTCTTTTTTTTAGGTGGAGAGACTTGATTTACAGCGTGGTTAACTACATATGCACAAAAGACAGGTCTGCACAGCAGCCAAAGAATACAATTGTCATGTTTACCAGTCGCCTAGGGTTTGAATTAACCATAGCAGTGCAGTTGCAGCAGCAGAGACTTCTCCCTTATGGAGCAGAAGACATCTATGGCCCTGGTTTAACCCTATCCAGCACCCAAGTACCTTGCAGATGGTTGCTCACTTCTTGCCTCCCTCCCCTGGTGTGATGGAGTGGAGAATCAGGAAAAAAAAATAGACAAAAATTGTGGGTTGAGATAAGAACAGTTTAATAATTGAAATATAAATTGAAATATAAATTAAAAAATAATTGAATATAATGAGGATGAAGATGAGGATGAGGATGAAGATGGTGATGGTGATGATGGTGATGAGGATGATGAGGATAATGATTAAAAGGGAAATGAAAAAAGAGAGGAATAAAACCCGAGACAGACAAGCGATGCACAATTCAATTGCTCACCCCCTGTTAACTGATGCCGCCCAGCCTGTCCCTGAGCAGTGCTCAACCTCTCACAGCCAACTCCCCCCAATTTATGTACTGGGCATGATATTCTGTGGCATGGAATATCCCTTTGGCCAGTTTGGATCAGCTGCTCTGGCTGTGCTTCCTCCCAGCTTCTTGTGCCCCTCCACATTGGCAGAGCACAAGACATTGGAAAGTCCTTTGACTTAGACTAAGCACTACTTAACAACAACAAAACCATCAGTGTGTTATCAATATTATTCTCATCCTAAATCCAAACCACAGCTCTGTACCAGAGAGCAATGGGCAACTAATCTAGGGATGCTGACATCTGCTGCACTCAAAAGTTTCTATGATCTCTAGATATGCCTTCAGAAAAACCCAAGGGCCTCTAAGGGAGGTACCCGAGAAGACCAAGAAGAACTCGTGAGTGGCATGAGTGAGAATGATAAAAGGCTAATTTGTAGTTCATGTTCTAAATGCTCCACTTATTCTAGCCTCTGAAGTTACCCATCAGACTTAACAGAATTTTTACATTTACAGTTCGCTTTTCAGGTGTGTAAATTCTGCTTGGAACAAAGTTTGTAACATTAAAGCTCTACTAAGTAATCCCTTAAGAATAACTTTGAAAAGAAGAGTCTGCAAAGAAACAGAAAGGATACACTTACTCTGAGCTAAAAATACAAACTCACGACGTAGCCTGGTGTACAATGTTAAATTCAAGAGATGGAAGAGTGAAAATAAAATCTCCAGGACAACTATATTTATGGACTGGGACTTCCATTCTGAAGAACATACAGTAAAACAGTTTTAAGCCTTGGAGAATTGTCTACCTTTGAATTTCTAAGTAGGAAACCTTACAAAGTTACAGAAACGCCTCAAATAGTAGGAGGATGAAGTAGATTAGACACCTCCCTGATCAAAAACTGATATTGGTTAAATTGTTCAAAGTCAATAATAATTTTTAAATATCTTACGGTACATGTTAAATGAACCATTACAAGAGGGCAGGTAGTCTAATGGAGTGAATAGTCTGCCTCATAATCAACACCACATATGACAAATCTATAACCAATTTTACTCCATGTTACACCAGCTACAAAGGTGGACATATACTCTTATTTTTAGGAGACTTATTATCAAAGTAAGTAAAAACCTTCTTTAAAGGGGTTGGGCAAAGTAAATAGAGAGAAATAACTAAGTACTTAATCTTTCCAATCTAGTACAGCATGAAGACTCATTATGAAAAGGACACAATTAGTTCCTTTATTTAAATTTAAATATAAAAGAAAGGTATTGTATTTGGAAAGGAACAGTATACATTTCAGGGTAAAGCTCAGAAAAATAAGACAAGTGATTAAACCGGATGCTATGTAAAAGAAGCAAGGACAGTAAGGTCATCTAGGAGATGACAACATTCCTAGACATCTCCCAACAAAATTACTGATAAGATGAATATTCTTACAAGGTAATAATTTCACTCAGGATTCTTTGTTCATAGAAATACAAAAACTAACTTGCTTTTCTTTTAATTATATGCGTTTTGCTATTTTACATTGTTTGGCTCTGTAGCATCCTATTCTTTCAACCAGTATTTAGAGAAAGTTTACTTCTATTTCCAATGTATTCACATAAACACAGACTCACAGAATGGTTGAGGTTGGAAAGGATGCCTGGAGGTCATCTGGTCCATCCCCCATGCTCAAGCAGGGCCACCTAGTAGAAGTCACCCTGGGCCGTGTCCAGATGGCTTTTGAATATGTACCTCCAAGAATGAAGACTCCACAATGTGCCTGGGCAACCTGTGCCAGTGCCCAGTCACCCACACAGCAAAAAGTGTTTCCTGATATTCAGACAGAAGACTTTCCTCCCTGAGCAGCAGCAGGAACAACATGTGATGAACTGACCATAACCCCCATTCCCTGTCTCCCTGTACTACTGAGGGGGAGGAGGTAGAGCTGGGAAGGAAGGAGAGGTGGGGCAAGGTGTTTTTAAGATTTATTTTACTCCTCATTCCCCTGCTCTGGTTTTGTTAGTAATAAATTCAATTAATATCCCTAAGTTGAGCCTGTTTTGGCTGTGATGGTATTCAATGAGTGATCTCTCCCTGTCCACAACTCATGAACCTTTGTTATATTTTCTGTTCCATGTCCACTTGTGGAGGGGAGTGATAGAGAGGCTTTGGTGGGTGCCTGACATCAAGCCAGCATCAATCCACTGGGTACAGGGGTGCCTGGAGTTGTTTCTCTCCAGGTGCAGAATGTTGCAGTTATCCTTGTTGAACTTCATGAGGCTTCTATCAGCCCATTTCTTCAGTCATATAAATCACCAAATTAGAATTCCTTGATAGCTGTAATTTACCAGATGCTGTTGAACAGCTGAGTGCATAGCTAATCTCACAAGTTTACTTCACCTTCCAATGCATTTGAAAAAATAAAGAATGGTTACAAAAAATGTAACAAATCACCATAAAAAATTATTAGCATAACTCTTACTCAAATCCATACTAGCCAGAATTAATCCTCAAAAAGTAACTATGAATCATTGTTTCTTAAAGAGATGAAATTTATGGCTCAGAGAACATGGCAAGGGCAAAAAGGCAATCATACTGAAACTATAAACATAGAATCTGCTCAATTCCAGCCCTACATTTTTTTATGAAGACCCAATTATTCCTTCTTGCTGAAAACAATAATTACATTTATGCACGACTAGTATTTACCATAAATGTAATAATAAAAATACAAGATGAAACAAAACTGAGAAGTAGGTGCTACATTTTGACAAACATTTCAGGCTAAATCCTGGTCTAGTGAAGTCAGTATTAAAACTTAATACAAACTTCAACTAAATCAGGACTTCATGTTTCATGAAGTTGCAATGGACAAACTGGCCCTTAAATCATGCAATCTTGATGAAAATGGTAAAGTTATAAAAGTACAATACGCAAAGTATATTTGGCAAACAGAAGATAAAACTTTCAATGATTTTTTTCACAGGAATGTAGGAGTAGATGAGGCCTTGGGAAGCCACCAAGACTCAGCCTGTTCATTTGTTCTGCACCTCCTATATTTGTCTACATCTTTTTAGTCATGCAAAACACAAACATAACATTCCAGCTGAAGTCTCACCAGTGGTGAGCATACCAGAATAATTTGTTTCATTATCTCATTCATGACCTTCCTGCAAGTATTTCCCAAAACTACATTATTTCATATTTTTGTGCCACTACTATATCACTGTCTTACATTTATCTCGCTATCCAGCATAAGCTCTGGATTTCCTCTGCTGTATAACTGACAGATGGTCATTCCTTGTTTTGTTTCTGTGTATCTGAGTTTTGATTTCTTAAGTCTTGATTTTCTGGATCTGTTAAGTGAATTTATCCTGCTGATTGTGGACCATGATTCCAATTTGTTAAGATAGTTCTGTCCTTCACAATACTTGCC
The DNA here is from genome assembly GCA_013398055.1 of Ifrita kowaldi. Taxonomy (NCBI): domain Eukaryota; kingdom Metazoa; phylum Chordata; class Aves; order Passeriformes; family Cinclosomatidae; genus Ifrita; species Ifrita kowaldi. The sequence continues at coordinate 216,603 of VZRS01013315.1, read as the reverse complement.
CTCTCTCTCAGCTTGCACTTACTCATAAATTTTGTAAGCACATTCTTCTCTCCACTATCCAAGTGTTTCATTATAATATGAAATAGAAATGACCCTAGGACAGACTCTGCCGGAACCTGACTTAAAATTCTCTCTCAGTTTGAAGCAAAACACTGGTAACTCAACTTTGAGGGTAATTTTTCACTCTGTCTCTATACTCTATTCCACTGCTTTCTTGCAATATAGAACAATGTCAAACCCATTTCCTGAGAGCAAAATCACCCACAAACACTTTGGCCATGAAGCCGATTATTTTCTCACAGTGTACCTCTTGATGCCTCTTTTACTCTCTTCTAATGAAAGTATCCTGGAGATTCATGGGCTGAGAACAGGAAGGCAGTGCTGGATCTCTGACTCTTCTCACCCATCACTAAGGCCCTCAGCACTGCTCTTCTCCTCCAGACAATAGTAAAGTGTGCCTAGAGAGCTCAGAGGAGAAATCCCACTCTATAACCCTACACTTCTCCCTCTTCCCCATCCTGTTAGTTACCCAGATCTGCAGCATGGAAGATGTCTAGAGAAGAGAGAAGGCATTGCAGATGGGGGACATCACAAAAAAACCTGCTTATAATGGTTGGGAAGCAGTCTAGGAAAATTTGATTATATTCTCCAATTTTGAACATCTCCCACTCTAAATTTCCTTTAATCTGTTCTGCCTCCCTTTGAGCTAAATTTTAAAATGGAGCAGAAAAAGAAAACAGCTTGTTACGATCTGGTTTAAGCCCAGAAGAGCAAAGAAAACTAGGTCTCTGTGTATAAAACAGAAAGAACTTTGAAGGTTCAAAATATACCCAAAAAATGTGATTAAAACCAAACGAGGTTAGATGTTGGTGCCAAAAAATGGATGTATTTTATTTAATAGTAAAAGAGGCAAAGAGAAGAGAGAGAGAGAGATGGAGAGGAGAAAGAGAGAAAGAGAGAGAGAAAGAGAAAGAGAGAAAGAGAGATGGAGAGAAGAAAGAAAGAGAGGAAGAGAGAGAAAGAGATGGAGAGAAGAAAGAGAGAGA
>VZRS01013315.1:159655-215355 GCA_013398055.1 Ifrita kowaldi | reverse complement strand
ATGCCGAAAAGTATAGAATCCAGTGGAGTAATAGATGCTTTGGGCAGGTGGGAATGGCCGTGTGCCTCCCTTGCAGGGGCCAGTTTGACACTGTCCCTTGCAAGACTCTGGGTTCGTTGCACCATTTGCGGTGTTCTGGTGCAGGGTCTGGGAACCCCTTGGGGGGGGCTTTCTGATGGGCCATGACGCCCCTCTGCTGTGGATAAGCTTTTTTCCCCCGTGGTGAGGGGCCCCTGCAGCTGGGCTCCTCTGCACAGCGGAGGATGGGTGGTCACTGCGCCTCTGACCAAAGGCTTTTTCAACACACCCAAAGCCTCTCCCCGCCCCCCCGGCACTTGGTGCGAGGGTCTGTGCGAGCCTGGCAGTTGATAGCCCCGGGGCTGTGATCTCCACTCCACTCCTGAGGTGTTAAGCTTGTGGTCTGTGAACGTCCCCAGCCCTGAGCTGTTACTTTATCTTACCTTCATCAGCGAGCGGTGTAGTGCCTCAGTCAGGGCGTGGCGGTCTTCTCTGCAGTTTTTGTAACACAGTTCAGCTATAATAGGCAAAAGCCTTTCATGAAAATGTATAAGTCATGACCTATAATATTTCAGTCTCTGACACAGCTTGATCAGTTTTTAAAATTTGTTTTTAAAATCCATATGTTCACATCGAAATGGCATTGTTCACATCGAAATGTCCCTAAAATGCAATACAAATTGTTTACAAATACATCAATAATGTATTGCAGGAAATGTTAATAGTTCAATGGCAATCGCAATACCAAGAAAAATCAAAGAGTCAATTATGCCTATTACCTATTTTTCTCCCTTTCAGATGAACACAAAACAAGGAACGAGTAACAGAGATGAGAAAAAGTAATAGCCTACAGCATCCAGGTTTGAACAGTTACTTGTTTGTCAAGACATTGAAAGTCCTGTTTTTACTCCCCCTCTCCTTTTCTTCCTTGCTGCTAAATCATATGGTTGATTCTGAGCATATACAAAAGTCTTATATTTAAAGGCATTCCACAAAAAAACCGGGGTTTTTTCAGGGTTAGAGCAGGTAAGAAGCTGTGAGATTTTATAAAGCAGCAGAGCTAAAAGAAGTGAGATCTGCATAACAATTGCTTTTATCAATGCTGACATCAGCTAGTGCTCTCAGAGCTATGAGTGTTGAAAACAATTTGGGCCTATTGATGTGAACAATACTTTTTAAACAAAGATTTTGATGTCTGAGTCACTGTATTAAAGGTGATCTGCAAGCAACACAATAGTAGAATTTCTTTTAAAAAAATCCCTGAAGCCACATAGTACAAAATTATAAAACGCGTCTTTTAGGTGAATGGAATGTTTACTTTTAAAACAACACTTACCCTCTTAAGAATAATACAAAAGAACAAAAAGAAGTCTATAATCTTTTCCTTCAGGGATTTCTTAGACATTGTTTTACTCAGGGCCAAGTAAAAAGCATTCTGCATACTCCCACCCCGATGAAAAAAAGTATGTTGTGTAATTCTTAGGCTCCAAAGGACTTCTCAAAGATAGGAGACAAAGAACATGTGTTTCACCCATATTTTCCTTTTGATGTACAGAAGGAAATATTCAAAACCCATCCACCAATGCTGTTGGTATAAACTTGCTACATGGGTTAAAATCCCTTGTGAATTCCCTTCAGTTAAACAAGTTGAAGTTTACACTTACATGCATGTATATGGTATGAGTTTGTGTGAAGTTTTCTTCTTTAAAGCAAATGTTTAAATATAACAGATGTTCACTTTGTTTGCCTTTATAGTGCTGGGTAAAAACACTAAAGTTGTTCCAATATATGGTCATAATATTTTCTCTTTCTTTTGGCAGACATCAGATGCCTTTAACTTCATTCAAACTCAAATGAGCAGTGCTGTAGTAGCAGTGAAGGTCTGATATCTCATCTCCTGTCTAAAGTGATGTAAATTAGATGTCCAGGACAGAAGTTGTCCCATCTTGTGTTACTGTTCTCTCCCCCGACCCTTACTCTTAGTCCCAGGAAAGGATCCCCCACCATTCAGCTGGGTTTAGCAAATAGGAGGGCAAGAAATGCCTTTCCAGGCCTAGCCAATGGTTCGTGTTACCCCCAAAGTCTGACAATTGCAGTAGCAGATGCTACAGAGTGAGAACAGTCTCTGTTCAGGATGAATGTTGACACAAATTTTAACAACAGAGGACAAGATCGAGGACAATGCCAGATACACATTGCCATTGAAAATGATCCATTTTATGATACTTTTTAGAAAATAAAACTATTTTAATATTCTCTCAAAGCAAACATAGCCCATTGACTGTTAAAATGGACAAGAAGAAGATATCTCTCCTGTTTGCTCCACTGCTCTACATCACCTTTTTGATTTCTGGTAACATGTCCCTTATTCTGTGACCTTTCCTGTTGAAAGTATAGACACACATTGACCAGTATAACATCACTCAGGTTTTCTAATTTGAAAAATGGAATTCCAGATGTGGCCCAGTGTTCACCTCCTCAGCACAGTCTCTTGGTTTTCAATACCTCTGTGGGCATCCTTTTGGTTTTCATCATTTGATCTTTTTTATTCATTGCACTAACTAATGCAACTACTTGATGTATGCAAATATCTACTATAATAACTGGGGGGGGAACCCAAGCAGGAAATAAAATTAATTATTACAGCATCGACTGGCATGGTAAATGTTTCATGCTTAATCTTCAATTCTTTCTCTAAATACTTTTTTCCGTGCCACTTTTTCTTTCTGTGCCACTACCTAAGATTGCTTATTCCTAATCCTTAAGACAACTTGAAAATGTCGATAATGGCTATAGTTTATGACACCATTATGAAATCACAAAGCACTGTTTATATTTTTATTACTATTTTTGACACTTTCCATGTGTTCTTGACAACCATACAGTTGCATTCACTACTTCAGTGATAAATTCTCTGCCCCACCAGAAAACTGAATCAGAGAGTAGACTTTAGAAGAGCTTCTTTATTTTTTCCCAACCCCCACCATAACATAATCAAAGATTATTTGCCACTTCAGGCATAGTCATCCACACAGACTGCCAGTTTTCATTCATATCACTCCAGATTTGCTAACGATTGCGGTTTTTAGATCTTTTGCTGCCAGCATTTAAACCATAGGGATGCTCAGAAACATTCTGTATCAGTGGAGTTTGAGTGGGTGGATTGCCTTCAAGTACTTTGTTATGGGCAAACAACACTAAATTTTGGCATTAACAGCCGTGACATTATTGGCACAGTCACAGAGATAAGAAATTAATTTCTGCAAGATCTTTCAACAATCAAAACAGATTGATGGCTTACTACATTTCGTTCTATGCCTATTGCTTGCTCTATTTCTTAAATACTTGTCCAGCTTAGGAAGCCCACAAGCAGGTCACTCAACTACTGTGCATCACTGTAGTGAATTATTTGTTAGAGCTTTCAGAGATATAAGGGACAACTGCATTTGCATCTTTTGCAAGGGGTGTTGCAACAGGATCATTACAGAGCTTGCATTTCACACAGTCACTAAAACATGAAGTAATTGATTTTGTGCACAGTAGCAGCATTTGCAAACATACTGCCTTGGTTTAAGACAATTACATGGGGCGGACAGTCCAAAAGTAGGTAGCTCCCCTTTTAACCACTCCCTTTTCACCAATAAGGAGAATGCAATATGATATAAGTGAAAAAATATCAGTTTACTAAAAAACCAAACCAACAACAATCAAGATAACAGTAATAAGCACCAAATACAAAGTTGCTGAATGCCATGGACTCCCGGGAACAAATTAAAATAAGCAGGCAGACAAGCCTCTCCCCAGTGTGGCAGCCTCTATAGCCCACGATGGATCAGAAGACAAAGACAATATGGCAGAGAAGCCCTGCTCAGCTCAACCTTTGCCCTGGAACAAAAACCAGGAAGGCAGGAGCTTACAAAGCAGTTCTGGTAGCAGGTGGGGGGTGCCAGTGCTGTCTCGGGCAGCTCCGAATCTGTGGAGCCAGTTCCTCTACTTCTTTTGGGCTGGCTGGACCCAGTTGGTGTTGGTGCTGCAGTTCTGAGTTGCTGCTGCATTGCAGGGGAAAGAAAAATGGACTCGCTGGGCACTGAAATTTGCAGGCCTGGCCCTGATGGCTCTGGATCCAGAGATGGGGGTTGGCCCCCGCAACCGTGGCCAAAAAAGGCAGATTTGCTCCAAAACAGTTTAGGATTGTGGAATGCAGTTTCTTGGAGACCTGTGCCAGGCAACTTCCCATGGAGAGAAAGGAAAGAAGGCATCTGCCTCTCTTTGCCCTCGCCCCGGCAACTCTCTTGGCAGCATGGTGAGAAACGAGAAGAAAAACTCCATGTTCCTGTTGCCTGTCTCTTATGGGGACCCTGGGCCAACCTCCTCTGTGAACCCAGGATAAAACACCCTGGTTCTGCTTCCAGTTCCCAGGTCTTAAAGTGGTAATTTTAAGAAGGTTGGCATAGAAAAGATATGGAACACAGTACACATTTTTTGGTTTGCCCAGAACATATACAAATACTTCTACACTGGAAAATGTGATGCTGATGTCTAAGAAAAAAAGCTGGGAAGGTTCTTTATAAGGAAGCTGAGAGAACTACAGAAACATGCTTGATGTTGGCCACCTCAGAGTCTGAATGACTGAAATGTCATAGCTATTTATTTTGAAAATAAATGATAAAGCATCATTGACTTGGACAATTACAACAGTCTGAGAGAGACTTTAAAGAATTTGTGCACATGACATTACATTTTAATCTCTTGGAGAGCTGAGGGGATGTGAAATACAGGAAGATAAAATGAAATCTTGCAATTGTTTGTCAATATGTTCAGGATTACAAATTTGTGTCTTCTCTATATATTTATAGGTTTGCAAAGACACCACCTTAAATATTGTAGCATTGAAAATATGCTACTTTGTAGCTGGAAAATTTGGTTGGTATTTGATTAATGTTTTAATATTTTCCGTGATAACACTTTCACATTCACTTCATGTACTGGTTAGCTCTTGATTTTGCAAGGAATTTTGTAAATAGTTTTCTCTGGGAACTTTTAAAAATCCAGTGTGTCAAATGTCACAGTGATGGAGCAGGAAAAGGAACCAGACTGACAGCTACAAGGACTGGGGTCAGTGAGGTAAACCATTAATTTGTTGATGTTGTGAGAAGTTCATAACTGGGCCTCTAACAGTCCTTATTTTCGTCATGCTGGAATCATATTCAAAGTATCTATTGACTCACATCCATGCAACATAATCATGTCAAGTTGAACCTGACAAAAGCAGCTCAATTGTAGGTGTAAGTATGTAAAATGAATAATCACAATTAAGTCAAATGCAATTAAAAAATAAATACTTAACAATTGTGGAGTCTCCTGCAAGGTTAATTAGGTTGAGGATTTTCAGTACTACGAAGTCAACTGAAGACAAGGTTGTAAGGCTGAGTGCTTATTTCAAGCCCATGATCTATAAAGCCTTTGAAATCCAAAAAGTCTTTTTTTCCGGAGAAGAGCTCTTGGCTTTTAACAAGTTCGCATGTCAAAAGCCTTACTGATCTCCAAGTCATCAGCTTACCAGAAGTGATGGCTTATGACAAAGATGTGGGCAGCTCCTCAATTAACAAGAAATCGGAATCACAATTAGATGGTTATTTTTCTTGTAAAAGTATTTCACGCCCTTACTATTGACCTGTCATGAGGCATTGGCTGAGATCACAGCATAATGATTCAGTTCAGAACTCCTTTGATGAGTAGCAAAAGCCTAAAAATATTATTATTGAAATATTTCATCACCACAACTTTTTAATCTTTTCATAATTCCCAAGTTGATAAGGTCATTGCAATGTAAAGCCATTGATATCAATATGAATACAACTCTCCTATATAGGCAAAGTCCCACATAAAACTATCCAGTGACTTCTAGTCATTCGAATTTTATGAGACAGAACAAAGACGACAAATTAGCTGAAGCTAATTAGCTTTGATTGCAAATGAAAATACAACTTAACACTGTAACAGTTGAAAGAGCACAAATATTGAGTAAGTGGTACAACAGATTAAGAGTCATCTTTCCCATGAGGTACACATATGAGCTAGAAAAATAGAAATGTTTCAATTATTATACTGGACAGTACTTCTCTCCCCAACCCTTCATGTTCATGCATTTTGTTAAAAAAATTCTGAAACACAAAATGGGGGATTTTTTTATTCAATGTTCTTTTGTTTTGATTCCTGTAGCAACACATGGTAAAACCCACGCAGATACAGATCCCTTTCTCAGCTACACTATTACTGGTCAAAGCAATGTACTTTCACTGAAGTTGGTGAAATTATAATGGTTTAAGTGTTGAACTACTACTGACAGAAGCTGTACTTCCAGTACCCAGTTGGTTGACTTCTAACTAAGCCAACTCTCCCGTTAAATTAAGGGGGGAAATAGCTCGGCTAAAGTACAGAAAATCAGGCCCATAATCATGATGCCAGAGAAAAGATTAAAGTTCAGATTTTGTGCTATGAAATAACCTTATATGAAGGATAAATGTTTTAATACCATGATGGGCCATAACTGGTCTCTTACGCTGAGGTAAGAGACAGCTGCAACACCTTAGAAGGTGTCAAAGACTCAAGAAATGTCCCATGATCCACTATTTCATCAGCCAGGGGAGGTACAGAAGGCGTTTCCATGTAGCTCAACATAATACAAATTCCATGGACCAGGTGTTTCCTGGACTCCTTCCCCCCACTACTTGAGGGATACAGTCTGCAACCATCACTTCACCAAGACTCCAATCACTGAGAAGGCCAGAAAAAGAGAACCAATGGGATATCACTGGAATCTATGTAGTGGTGATATTTTTTCTACTTAATCTGTTTCTCTGTCATTCTCTTTCTCTCTCCCTCCCTCTCTCTTTTGCCCCCTCTCTCTACCTCACATGTACTGTGAAATAAAAATCTGTACTACTGACTTTGGCTACTCATTTGTGCCTTAACTCAGAAAGAGGCATCTCTCTAATAATTTTAATGATCAGATCTTAACATTATTTTCACTCACATACAGTCTATTCCTGGGTTCTTAGCAGACACTACATTGTCAGCAATCCCTGAGCTTGTCTTCCATATGCAAAATGGAGCTACTTTAAAATTAGACCTTGACCATCAATTCTCTCCTTGAATACTTTCAGAAAATAGCATCTGATTTGAGAACACTTATTTGTCACAGATTTGATTTACAGTTAGAAAAGTAGCTCATATACAGGGTTGCAGGAGTGAATGGATTTAAGACAGCTGGAAACGTGGAAAGACAGCTTCAATGCATTTGGAAAAGCTGACAAAAACTACATCTAACAAATAAACCATGTCTGAATGGTTTCTCTTAGCGAAAGAGAAAACCACTGTCACTTTTTTTCAATCTTCCTTTATTACGAAGAATAAAAAGCAAGCATGGCATCTGTGCAAGAGAGGATTGTTGTAGTCCAACTCAGATTCTATATGTAAAATTTCAGTTTCACAGAACCCAACAGGAAAAATACTCAGCAAAGTTGAATATAAAATTGAGACAAAAATCTACTTCCTCTTATTTGAGGAAGGCTGTGATTATTCAGGAACCATAATATCACAGAATCACAGCATTGTTATGGTTGGAAGGGAATTCTGGAGATCATCAGTCTAGCCTTTGTCAAGGCAGGAACACCTAGAGCAGGTTTTACAGGAATGCATCCAGGTGGGTTTTTAATGTCTCCAGAGAAGAAGACTCCACAACCTCTCTGGGCAGCCTGTTCCAGTGCTCTGCCACCCTCAATGCAAAAAAGTTTTTCCTTATGTTGAGGTGGAACTTCTTCTGCTTCAGTTTATGCCCGTATCAGTATCAGAACTTTTAGTGTTGCATATATTTTAGCAAGTCTCTATTTAAAGTAAAAAACATATAAGTGCTAGTTAAATACAAGACTAAATTTTGTAATTAGCACCATTTTTCTAGTGTTTTAATAGGTGTTGATTTAGATAAACCATCTATGTTGTTGATTTGCATATTTCAGAATCAAAGAAACTGGAATAATAAGGGTTTCATTGCAACTACAAGAGTTGTTCCAAATACAACATGACATTTGTATTTTCCTCACATTCTTAAATTAACTTGGCTCAGAGCTATCCTGTAATATAAGAATTCCACCACTCCAGTAATTCGGCATAGCTGCACTCCTTATGACAACGCAGGACACTAACACTTTCTTTCTGGACACCACCTACATAAACAACTCTCACAGACTATCATAATTAGGGGTTGTCAAAACATTGTGACAACAAGCCTTGGTAATACAGAACTGGCATCGTAATTAAGATGGGCTCAAGTTCTACTGAAGACACAAAATTCACTCTTTTTCATAAAGTGAAATATGAAAAATTTGAAATGAAAAATGAGTTACTTTGCTCATAAAGTGAGCAAAGTAGAAATTAGATTCCCTGCCAGTTTTCAACTTGTTAGCCATTTAGACTGGAGTTCTGAAAAAACATTCTTCCTCTACTTAGATCATGCAGGTTAAAAACATACTTTTAATTTAATGAAGATGAAGAAATTTACTCAGCTTAATGGTTTAAATACGAACTACTCTAGACAGGAAATTAATTCAAAGTGGAATAACTATTCTATTTACAGTTAATCTGTATTAGAGTATCAGTCAATGATATCAAAGCACTCCCAGCATAGACACACTGGGTTTGTACCACTCCAGTAAAAACTATCATTCCTGGAAGGAATGTAATAATAAGAACAGCCTTTTTTTTTAATGAGAGGAACAGATGTTATGACAGAAATCTCCAGTGTAGATACCCGTTATAAAACTGAGGTGCTTCAGCATAATCATTTAAAAACAGTGGTAAATTCATCTAGCAGTTTAAAGTCAGCTCAATATGTCTAAATGATAACAAATAAAAATTAATTCAGTTTCAGTAAATCACGAAGAGTGAGGAGTCCTTGACTAAAGAACTAAGGGTAAATTAAATTCTGGTAGTTCTATTTTAATTAAGGTCAAAGAAACTTAATTTTTCCATGGACTACATACCATGGGTTATAAACATACACTCCACAGTGGGTATAAATAATTGTTGTTTATGAAGCAGTGTCATAGCATGACAATCCTACAAAATGAAACAGGGCACTCACTAATTTCTCTTAACAGAGTTAAAAGAAATTCCTGTGTCATCTATTCCTCTTATGAAAACACATTCCATGATTTGTACAGTGAATGTACTGCAGCGTTTGCTTTAGGGAGAAATGGTTAATTTTGCTCAACTGCTCAGGAGGGATTAAGTCTCATTCTGTCCAAATGACTTTGCTTATGTCAGAGTCACCACTCTTTTCAAACTGGCAGCCTGTCACAAGTGGGGTCCCCCAGGGAACAGTACAAGGCCCAACACTGTTTAATGTCTTCATAAGTGATCTGGATGAGGGGATCAAGTGTACTCTGATGAAGTTTGCAGATGATACCAAACCAAGTGGGCAAGTAGACACTTCTGGAAAAAGCCAACCTGCAAGAAAACTTGAATAGACTGAAAAGTGGGCTAACAAGAACCTCATGAAGTTCAAAGTCAAGATGATACTCTTTGCCTGAAAACTGCCACAAGGAATGCTTGTTGGTCTTCAAACTGCAGTAAGGCCTTCTGTCTGCCCTGTCTACTAGGTAAAGTCTATATAAACAGAACTTGAAAACAGCCACCCAAAAAAATTTGCTGTAAATACTTGTCACTAGAAGGTTTATAGCAGCTTAACTATGGGCATTTGAAGAATTTCAAGTTGAATTGCAAGGTAAGAGCAACAAAAATTAAAATGTGTAAGACTATCTTTTTTGCCCATTCCAATACATATTTGGTATTCAAAACTACATAATTTCTTCCTGAATGAATAACATACTCCAACACTTCTTTGTTTTCTCATTTTCTTGTTGGTTTCTTTTTTTTCCTGCTTTTCCCCCTCTTAAAATCTGATGCAAAATGTTTCTTATTTACTGTCTTGCATTTTCCAATATTCTTCACAGCTGCTCAAAGCAGCATGTTTTGAATCCTTCACAATACTGGTATCAGAACATAAAATCATTGCCAAGTATCAGGATATTACACCCTCTTAACAAGGACTAGGTATAAGGGTCTCTCTCTCTCTGCTTCATTGCTTCCTCGTCAATGTGACCTTGTCAGGACTCAGAACTCGTCTGGCATCATCCTAAAATGGAGGCTGCAGCATGCTCATGTTGGCATCCCACTGATGTCTTCCTTGACATGTTGTGGTGGTTCTTTCTTTTTTTCAAAAGTATAACTTTATTTACGTACTTTCCTGCTGGGACCACAACTCTTTCTCTGACACTGATGTTCTGCCTACTACATGAAAGGAAAGTCCTATCAGTTGACAGGTGAGGGACAGTACAGCCTAACTTTTATCTCTCCACCTTCGCACTGGCAGAATGAAGAGGCCAACAGCTACCCATCCTAGTCCTTAGGAGACAGACTTGGGAGAAAGATGGCAAAGATTGAGCCACAGCTGCCCAAACAGGCTGTGCAGATCAGGGCATCCCTTTACAATCACTGTCACATCATAGAATTACAAGTACCAGTACATTTAGTCATCACTGTTTATCACAATTCACTTTCACATTGCTTACAATCAACGGTACTCTAAAGGAAGGAAGACTGAGATAAGGCCAGAGCCTTCCACTTTAAGTTTTTCAGACAATTTATTTTTAATAGAAGTAAATAATGTGTTAGGCAACAAGCTAGCTTTCTGTCACTTCCCAGTATAACAACTATCATTTAGAATATCTAATACAGAAAACATAACTTTTCCAAATTCATGCTCCACTTGTAGTCCCACTCCACAGAAATGCAATGAAAAGGCCAAATGTCCTGTGAAATGTGCAAATGGACCTGTCCTGCCTAAGAACTAACAAGCTGACATTCACAGAAATAGGAGGTGGGGTCTAGGTGGAGTCTAGCATTAAGAGTGACCCAAATCGTGTCTTCCGTATCTTCTCGATGTCAGCTTGTGCAGGGTTGTTTACTGCCTCCTTAAGACCCGCAGCTGGGAAGCAGAACCTCTGTGTTTTAACTGGTTCATGGAAGGGCGGATGCTGGGTCCCTTTAAAAACAGGGAACAGACACACGGAGCTCTCTCTCTTGTTCTCTACAGGCTCTCAAGAACCTCAGAAGGTGGGAAGCTCCCATGGGCTGCTAGCCACGGCCTCCAGGGGACCAAAAAAAGAGACAGACAGTGACTAAGACACTGACGCACCACGAGCACTGCCAGAGAACAAATTTCAACGTGTGTCACCATTTGACATTCTAGTTACTCACGAGGATACTCAAGCCACACTACAATACCTTCGATAAATATTTTAAACAGAAATGCCCATTTTGACCTACAGAGAGATTTGGTGAGAGTCTTGGCAGAGTTGAGATACAGAATTTTCCAGACACACACAAAACTCTCCCTGTATTTCAAACCCACATTTTCACAAATTCGTTTCTTGCAGACACCTAAAGTTTTGTTGACACATGTGCACCAAACCTTGTCAAAGCCAGGCATGTGGAGCTAAGACCAAGTACTCCTATACAAACAATGGGAATCTTATAATTCTGAAAATAAGGGTTTATAATGAATGGAAAATGCAGAACAATAGTCATTCTGCAACAGAACACCTAAAGCAATTTTTTTGTATTTCTTTTTTAGGCAAATGTCCTTTGGTAATTGCTTATCACTTCCACCAGTGATATTTCAACCTTATATTCAAGGATCTCACTTCATTTTAATGTTGGACCAAAAGTATGGCACACTATCTGAGAACGATGAAATTACTATAGAAATTTTGGCTCTCTCAGTAAATAGACTTAGAGCTGAAAACACGAGACCTACTAGTTCTAAAATTGTGTTCCAGCCCTTTTAATATACAATTCTTCATAATGTTTTATACTTCTCTACTAACTGTTCATAACCAGAAGCATGCCGACCAACTAAATCTTTACTGTCGCTGACTTACATAATCAGCTGGTAGAAAGAGTGCTTTACCTTTCCAGTGCTTTAGTGCAGACTACACCACATCAAAGTAAAATATTGCATGGGTCAACAATACTTAGTGCTGAGCATCTGCCAGCTATTCCTTTGCTTTCCATTTGACATTAAAATCAAGTGTAACTGTTTATATCTTTATTATAGACAGCTGTAAGAATATTCATCATCATACTAAGTAGAGCAACTGCATGTAGATAGATATTAATTTCTGCCACAGAAATAGTATTTTAACATACAAAAAGGACATCAATCACTATGCAAACATTATTTTTATTCTCTGAAGCTAACTAATTCCATCTCACTAGGTTTTTATATGGGCATTTGCAGATCCCCTTGTTCTACTGCAAAGTGCTTAATGCAGACATTAAGTAGATGGACCAAGGCAATGCAGTAAAGTAAGTAACAGATGTAGTTTTTATCACAAGTCGTACATTTATTGTTATTCAAGTAGAACCATGTGAATGCTAAATTTCTCGTTTTAACTTTCCAGTCTGATTATTAGCCATTTGGGTCCCCAAAATATAAAGTACATGCACAGTAAAAGCTTGACACCCACCCAGAAATCTATGCTGAAGTATTTTTATTAAATGTCATACTTCTAAAATCAATTATATTTGGAGGCTTAATTTAGAACACTTGGTTTTTGCAGAAAACTTTTCTAATTTTTGGTTGCTAAAAAAAGCTTGAAAACGCAAATCCGAAGCACTGCAAGACAAGAAAGCAGACTAGACCAACTAGAAATGTGCATTGTTGTCAAGTGTCCAATTTTAATGGCATACAATGATTACTTTTGACCTAAACTATGATTTTGGAATGCTTGAGATGACAATATTATAAAAAATGTGACACAGGACCACTAGTAAGATTTCAAGAATTGCTTCTAACACTTAGTCACATGCAAGGATCAAAGTGACAGAACACTCCAGATGACAAGAAGTCAGTATCCAGCAGTAAATGCATGTGACATCTCTCAGGTACTTGCTGCAGATCCCATAGTAGGGCAGAAGTTACCAAGCTAACCATAAGCAGCTTGGCTTGGAACTAGAGGCAATTTAGCTTCAGCAACAAATAACTATTTAGATGTATGGAAACCATATGCATGCAGAAATGTTTACTGGGGCTGTCAGAGCCATGACTGATGGAATGGCAGAGTCCCCACTTCCACAGTCTCTTGTATAGGCTTGCAAAGCAGTGGGAAATACCAGAGAGCTGTCAGTATTGCCAAATCACTAAACTTTACCCTTGAGTTTTATAGAGTTCAGCCTCCTTTGAACAGGCTCCTTTGAACTGCAAATCATAGTCCTTAACTTCACCATTTCTCTCTTCCAAGTGCAGCAGTAATTATTTAAAGCTCTGCATCCACTTGGTTAGATCATTTCTCCTCCTGCAAATAATGTGATTTGAGCTAACTCAGCCATCTTTACACATCTGTGTTAGTAGGGATGCAGAATGAAACTAAATTGGATCCAAGATTCAAGGAGCATTCAACAGAAGGCTCTTTAGATACGGTCTTTAGAACTGTTACAAGTTTCCATAAAAGATATAAAAGAGTAATTAAAAATTGACAGAAAAGTCAGAGTCACTGTGACTAAGTGAATGAAAAGGGGAAAGGAAAAGCAAACTTCCAAAAATCTTGCCTCCACAATTAACCATTACTTCCTTTCCCATCTTCCTTTAACTAAGACTGAAAAACTACCTCATCAGCAAGAAAATTTAAGCATGTCAGACCTGTTTTCAAAGAAATAAACAGAAGGTTTGTGAGGATGGACAACAGCATGTGTGGGTGTCCTAGTTACAGAGGTAAGAGGTGGAGTTCAGGGTTAGGGGTGACCAAAAACCGTGTATTCCATATCTTGTCTATGTCAACACGTGCAAGTTAGTTTAGTGTCTCTTCAAGGCCCGGAGTCAGAAGCAGAACCTCTGTGTTTTACCCAAGTTCATGGAAGGGCAGTCGTGCTGGATCCCTTTAAAAACAGGAACGGACAGGCCAATACTTTCACTGCTGCCGCCTGCCATTTGTCGGGGTGGGCGCAGTCCACTGCTTTTTCACGGGTGCGCTGTGGAGGGAAAGTCTGCTGAGCTGCTAAACGGGAGCCTGTGCCAGCGCCCCGGCAGCACTGAGTCCCTTTGGACACAAACAGTTTTTCCCAGGTTTTCTTTTTCCGCTGCTCCCCACTGTTTCGTTTGTTTGGGATGGAGGGAGTTTGTTTCCTTGGAACCGGCTCGGTGCCGTATTGTTTCCTTTGCTCTCTCTCAGCCGCATGGCCCAGAGAAAGGACTCCCCACATTTTGTCTGTGTTCCCCGGGACAGTCAGCAGGACCCCCTCCGGAACTGTGGGTGGGGGTTGAACCGTTTGCCTTTGCACTTCTTGGTTATTGCTGACTTCTCTCAGTAACCTGTTATTTTTTCACTTATATCTCTTCGCATTTGTCTCTCCTTACTGGCAGAGGGGAGAGGTTAAAACTCAGAGGAGGTAGCTTATCTTGGAGTCTCCACCCCATAAATTGTCTTAAACTAAGACAGTGGGCAAACAAGGGAAGATTCCAGTGATGTTAACAATAACATACTGCAGAATATATCTTCTCTCAGAGTAACTAATTTTTTCATTACTCTGCTGAGGTGTGAATCTGGAGTAATCTACATTCATGTCAACAAATACCTAATGATAAGATGTAAACAACATTTTTCAGCAATTACTAAGTCAATTTGGAAAGTCTACCATTGCAGACTGCAATGCAAAGAACTGGAGTTTTCCAAAGTCTGATGAGGTGATTATATTGCTCATATTCACATACTTCTTTCTGTCTATCAGCAAAAAATTGCAAGTTAAAGCCAGTTAAAATTCAATTGCTTTTCATTGTTTTTCTTCTTTCAAAAGTAAGGAAGGAACACACGTGACAGGTGACAATTCCACCTGTATCAAGTTCCTTAAATGCCTCTCCAACCCCCCTTTTAAAACAATTTCATAGTAAGTTTGAATATATAGCATTTCCTTAAAGAAATCAAAAAAGTTTCTAAGATATCTCATGTTACATGACCTTCTGTAGCTAGCCCTGAGTAAAACTCCAACATTCTTGCTTGATTTAATGTCAAATCCACAATTCAGTGGCTTTTCACCACTTCTTGAGTTGAAGTATGTTATTTTCACCAGCCTGGACAGTTTTCAGAGTATGCTTTCGCAGCTCAGTCTTCATTCTATGTTCAGCTCTAATGTTACGAGGAGCTATTTAAGAAAAAGGTATCAAGCACAGTACAACCTGTTTAGTTACATTGAATGACTGATGTCAGGCCGAAACACTTGAGTTAGCTCAGCCTGGTGCCATCCCAGTACGAAAATCCACTGCCCAAGGCATTGTTATTTCTGAGCATTCCTGTGTTATTCCTGTGGCTGGGCTAACCTCCACTTATCTGTGGCAGCTGTGAGGGGATCCATATTCTGAAAAACTGTAAGCACAACAAAACTAGGAACACTCAGATTCTTACAGAAAGTTCCTCATTTCAAGCAGATCGCTCACACAACTCCTATTAAGAAGTCAAGGATTGCCTGTGCAATGGAGGACACAAAAGAAATGGTGTAAACTTTAATTCTGAAAATTCAAAAGTTTCAGACAAGCAAGAGTTTTCTGAGCAGGTAACTGATGCTTCCACAAATAAGGAAATAAACAGTTCATTTTGGAAAAAAGATTGTGAGGGCTTTGTTTCTTTTCTCCCCTGACAAAAAGCATTTCTTCACATTTGCTAAGTCCACTGCCACACCAACAGGGGACACCAGTCAGAAGGCGTGGTAAAAATATCCTTGACGTCAGTCCTATGCAGGAAGGAAAGAAAATATCAAAAGCAGGCAGTAAAATAGAGACTTTCTTTCTTTAGAGAAACATAATTAAATTGTTGGCATATTTTATATCCAAAGGCACTCAGAAGTATTGGAAACCTGCTCTGTTCTCTGACACTTCTACAACTCCAACAATGTATCTATAAACATCTATTAACATACTAATCTATAAAATTACCTCACTAAAGAAATTTCATTGTAGCAATGGAAGTTGACTGTGAGAAAATTTACTCCAGAACATTCAATATTACCTAGAGTAACTTCGTTAATTAAAGCATGTAAGAGGTTTAAGCTGCTATTTCTTTTTTAAATAAAATCAAGAACCTAAAGTTAGAAACTGAAAAGGGCTACTCATGTGATGTAAAATCAGAAAGCACAACATACTGACGAAAATTTAAAAAAAATTCTTGTTCTAATTTTGTTTTCCCACCAATATATAATAAGATTCTTGAAAGAAAAAAATTAAAGTCATCACTAAGGCTTCTGGCAAAAACTCTAAATGAAAGATGGGCTGATTTGCAAGTAGTTTAGCAACCTATATATACATCTAGATCCAAATATACATTCCAGCAAAGACACTGCAGATGAAACTCACTCAAAACTTAATTAAGGCTTTTATACACATGGAACTGTTCCTGATTAATTCCATATGGGCCATTCTTAATACAGAAGTGCCTCATTCCATTTTGGTTAAAACAAACTGGTTTGTTCAGGAATGAGTCACCCATAAATGGCATAAATCAGAATAATTTCCACACTATTTTAGTTACTTGTGACCAAACAGCATTAAAAAAAACCCCAATCAGTAGGCTTTAAGTCCTATATTTAGAGGTCTATCTGTAGGGATCTCCTTTTAAGCACATCTTAAATTAAGAATCTGATCAAAAATATTAATTTGGAATATTTTCACTTTTTAAAATAGATACAGAAAAAAAAAAGAAAATACATCCTGGTGAAAAGATGCAAAAGTCTTAAGTTTCTGAAGTATGGCTTTTAGGTTTCAGGCCTTGTAAATGTCTCCCTCCTCTCAACTGATAAACAATTTGAACCTACTTGAGGATCAGAACTGTTTCATAGTCCTCAATAGTTGCACGGCAAAGACACATCAGAAGAGGAGACGCAGACACATCAGAAGATAGAGGCAGAACCTCTCTTTTCCTCTGTGTGATGCAGTAAAGGAGCTCCATGCCACAGCAGCACCCCCCCACGACTGTCAGTCAATAAATACACGCATAATATATACACTCACACAGCCTTTGTCTTCACACAAAGGATCAGAAAGAAGAAAGCAAGAAAATGAAAGTGTCCCTGCAGAGGTTTTCCAGGAAGGTTTTCAGAGAGCCCAGCCATCAGACTAGTATTGCAGATAACACAGTAGTATCACCACCTCATATTTTTGGCCTAACATCTGTCTAAACTGACTATACATTTATTTGTAAGATTTGTACATAGCCCACTCTCAGTATTTGCCATTCCTCTTTGCTTCCTTTGATTCAAACATTTTTGAATGCTTGAGAAGTTTTTTTGACTGCCTTTTCTGATGACCAACCACCAAATGATACTGTGATCTTGTGGAGGATAAAAAAGGAAGGAATTTAAAATGCACTTCATTTTTTATAAAGCCTTACACATTAGCTTTGTGAGAGACGCACCGCAATGACAACCCTTATGTAGTCAACACCCTATGTATTTCTTACATTATTTAAATATATTATTTTCACCTGGTAGGGAGAAGACTGAGAAGGATTTGGAAAATTGCATTACTCTCAAATCAAGTGCACTTAGCAGGGAGCTAATGACTTCTGGCTTAGTGAGTACAAACACTGCAACAGACAAAATGCACAATACCACCAGAACTATCTGAACATATTTGTTGGCAAAAGTATGTTTAGGAAACTATTCTCTTTCCTAGAGGATTCTAGCTGCTTTAGAAAAGAGGCTTAGATATGAAGTTTGCGAAAGATTTTGTAGGATTTACTTACACAGCAAGAATTTTAGGCATAATATGTTTGCAATACAGACTGAAGGTAATTTTTTTCAGTATATACATCTAAGCTGTGAGTTCTACTGCAAATGCAGTTATACTAAACAAGAATTATTTCTCGTTAGCGGAACACTGCCTATTTCACCTTCTACCACTTGTCATGTAGACATGAACTGGTTTAAATCATTAGACTTCGTTGACACGGCCAGTACAAGAGCAGCTTTGTCGGCGAACCTATCAATTGTAGACAGTCATATGCAAATAATCCTCGGCCATCCAGTTACTACTTGAGTAAAAGATCTTTAGTTAATGGTCTAATGGCTCACTCAGCGCTCTTCACTCTCCAACAACCAACGACTTATTCCGGCTCTTCATTGTTTAACTCTTTGTATGAGAAAGGAAAACACCAGCCAAAAATGTCGCGTTTATTGAATATATTTCATTCTGCTACTGATCGCAAAAATCATTCAACAAATGATCCACTACATTTTTAAGGATTTTACCATACTAGTGAGACTACAGATTGTGTTTTGCTTATGGAAACTCTACTAGCGGTTTCAGTGCAAATTATAACGTGGATTTTTTTTTTAAAGGCAGATGTTCATCAGAGCATTATGATATGCCCTCTTAAACAGCTACCCTGATGCAAACAGCAGTAAAGGAAACATTCAAAATTTAACCAGATATAGAATGACCCTTTTAGGGCTTTAAAGCCTGCTGTGAAATGCATGTGGCACTCTCTCTTCAGTAGGAAGTAAGAAAACAGACATTCAAATCCTATTTGGTAACCCAGGATCTTTTTCTTAGGCAAGCTTGCTGTCTAACAATTGGGACCTTCTTCTCTTGTTCTTAATCTAATAGCTTGAATATCTCTTTTATATTCTCCTTTTAATGTTTACTTATCTCCTAAGAGTAGTTAGCTGCTTTAACTTTACAGAAGGAGTCAACATGATTCTCAAGAAAAGGTCCCAAAATTGCAGAACAGTTATGAGAAATGCTACAAAAATTCAAATGGTGTATGACACCCTTGCTATCCAGTTTTAGTTCTACCTCTAGGAAGACTAAATCTAACTTGACTTTTAAAGCACGTAGTCCTGTACTTATGACTACTAAATTCCAAGATGTAAGCACTACTATCTGTAATCAGACTAGTAATTTTTCATCACAATTTTTTGTAGAATCCTCACCCACTGCAGCCTATCAGATCCCAAGCCAGAGGCTCTCCCTGCATTACTTTGATTTATTAAATTAATTGATTTACCAATGTCCCAATTAAAGCGGAAAAAAAAATCGGTGTATTTAAGTGGTAAGTACTATATGGTGTAGCAGAATATAAGTTTTATTTCTTCATCTGTTACTTAGTGCATTTAACAAATAAATCTAGTGAGCAATAACCATTCCAATAGCAATATTGATAAAACAAGCTAAGACAATAATTTTCTACTCCACTCCCTCCACTCCTTTCGAGATTTGTGTATTGACAGCAGACAATAAATTACTCTCCCCTTTGTTTTAAGCAACAGATTTTCTCCAATTTTAGAAGCTAATGTCGAGTGAAGGAAAACAGGACACAAACTTGACCCAAATCCATTCCAAAAAGTTTGGAACAGCATCACTTGTTGCCACACCTAAGGCCAAATATGAATCCATTATATTAAAGTAAATACTACACATTATTTTCCCCTCATTGTTGGGGCCCATTTTCAAAGTCTCAGCTATTTCAAATAAACATTTGATAGAAGATCAAATCATTTCTCAGATAGAAGATCTGATAAAGTATGGCAGAGCATGCCTTTTACTTAAGTAAGTGGGCATTAGCTGCATGAAAGCCCAGGCATATACTTACCTTTACATAATACTGCAACCCCAACAACTTTAACAAAATCTCTTCTATAGGTAACATAAATACAGCTGTTGTGATCAGGGCTTTGTTATTGCTGTTACCTAAACCAACTCCAGGCCCCATGTATATCCAGTGCAGCAGTGTACTTTGGATTATTAATATAACATCTGGAAAAGGTGAACACTTGGTAAACTGTTAAAAAAATCTAATCATTAGAAGACATAAAATTTGATAGGAAAAACCATCTTACATGTTAAATACACTCCACTTTATCAGTTTTGCTTTCTACTTCCATTTTCAATCCTTAACAAGGATCACTCGTATGTCTCTGCTATTAAAAAAACCCAAACCATAAATCAAACATCGTACTAACCTAGCCCAGTCAGAGGTTGCGGTAATTTTGGTGAGATGTCCATAAGGTTCCCTACTCCCTGGAACTTTCTAAAATCATGATCTGTTCTAAACATTTGATACCAGTGGCAAACAGCTATTTAAAGCTAATTTCCAAATCCCATCTTATTACTGTAGAACCAGGAGAGCTTCCAGAGACGTTTCCTTCTAGAAAGGCCTTGGGCCACTCGGTCATCAGACAGAAAGTGGGTATTCAGCCCAAGCAGTCACAGGATGGAAACAGATTACTCTAGAACAGCTACACAACACTGGTTCATGAAAACATTTATGAGAGAGCTACAGTTTTGGCCTCAAAGTGAGTTAAAGCCTCTTCAACAACGCACCATTCTCAAAACTTCCACAAGCCAAGTGCAAGTTCTTGTCAAAATGGCAAGAGCTGCTGCTATCACATGCACTCAACAGCAACTCTCAGCACAAAAAGGCCACAGACGATAGTCCCAACCTTATAGCCCCCCAAAAAGAAAAGCCTCGGCACCCTCAATCCTTTGTCTTCTAAGACAAAGGCGCCATGTGGTACAGGAGGGGACGAGCGTGAGTGAACAGAGCGGGTGTGGCCTCTTTCGTCCCAGCCCCCAATGGGGCTATTTAAGGAGAACGGGAATACCTCGGAGCTGCCTTTATCGACGTCGGTAACTTCGCTTTGGGGTCAGAGGAGACTGTCTGTCCGCACTTAGTTTTCTCAAAAAGCTTCATATTGGTTTAGTTTTAAAAGCCTTATTTATTTTTTAAGTGTGTGAGCGCAGCCTTAGGTCCGGTGAATGATGGTGAGTGAACGTGGAAGGGCAGCTATGCTGGGGAGGTGGGAAGTGGGATGGTGTAGGGCGTTTGAACGCCGAGCCGCCGGGGGGGCTTCTGCTGGGTGATGTCGTGCCTTGGTGAGACTCCCCGCGGGCAGCGGAGTAGAGTAGTAACTTCTTTAGGTTGTTCTTGGGGTGAGAAATGGGAATGCCCACAGCCCGGCGTAGTGTCGCCTTGTAACGCGATGAGGGGGCTGAACCCCTGAGGGCTACTAGCATTTTAAGTATCATGAGGACTTTAAAGTCTTACGAGGCGAGCGGTTAAGCTCAAGTAGGGAATACCGCAGTTAAAAGGCCGGGGACTTGTGGAGGGGAACGGGTGGCTCGTAGCCGTCGGCGTTACGGTCCGGTGAAAGCTTGGCGACGGAAGACGCTTCACACCCCTGAGCGGCCATTTCGCGACGGCGCTAACATGGCGCCGTCCCGCCCGGCCGGGCGAGCTCCCCTCCGCCTACCCGTGGGGGGTGTACCCGCTGAGCGTAGGGTGCGGCAGGCCGGGAGCTTGCGAACAGCTTCCACTGCCCTGAGCGCCAAACCTGCCTGCCCACGCCTCGTCGGCGCTCGGCAGCCGAGGTGTGAGGGCGTAAAATGGCGGCCGTTGGCGGCCGCATCGCGCGCGGAGCCCCACGAGCGGCGCCCGGCTCACCCCTGGTTCTCCAGCCCGGCGTCCCTCACCCGCCACAGCTGGGGCCCGGCGTCGTCCGGAGCGCTTGCGGGCACCGTGCGGGCAGCGGGAGCTGCGGGCTCCTGAGCTCGCACCAACATGCTGCTTGCCGTTTGTTCTTTTTATTTGAGAAACGTGATTTGCGACTGTAGCGCTGACGCTTCAAGCACTGTACGANAAGGGTAAGTACTGCAATTCCCATTTATTTTGATCAGGTAAAAATTGCTTCTCTTTTTTTTCTTTTTTTGTTTGGTTTTTTAAAATTATTTTTTTAGACAGGAAGAGTTATGCCTCGTAAGTGCACAGCGTGCAGTGCTGGGCTGAGGGCTCCACTTAGTGCCCAGCGGGAAGGCTGCGGCGCCAGCCGTGTTCTTCCCTCAGGCAGCGGCTCAGCGCCCGCGCAACGGGACGCGGGTCACGGGGTTCAAATGTTTCAACTATTAAAAAAAAAAAAACAAAAAACCCAACAAAAACCCGAACTACTACTGCTTGCCTTAAACAAAGAATGTGGTGAAGCCTGGGAGAAGACTGAGAAATCGCGGGCTTGTGTGGCCAAAAAGAAAGGTTTTCCTCTCCTGCATGAGCATTAAACTGAGTGATGTTTGTAATAACACTTGGGTGGGTAGGTAGGTATTTCTTCCAGCTGGCCCAACGATCGTCCTTTTCCACCTTTTCTTTTGCCAAAAGTCTGTAGCTAGTCTCACGCCTACTGTAAGGAGAACCATAATATACCAGTTTCCCGGCATCAATTTAAACTTCATGCTTGCCGGAATAATAGATAGCAAACAGATTAATTTTATCTTATGACGAGGGAAGAAAAACACCTGTTAATTCTGGTGAGCTGAAAAACTGAATAAACCCTAATATTCCTGACATCTAGAAATTTGATTTCAGAGCCACTTCATGAGATAAGGCAAATCAGACTCCTTTTAGAGTAATTTTAAAGGGTTGAACAACTTCAGCTGATTCTGTAATTCTGGTGTAGCCAATTCATCACCGGCAGGATTTCCCACTTGAAAACTTGAGGTGGTTTAGGCTTTGGACACTGATTCAGCAGCAGTGTGAGTTCTTATTGCATACTGTATGTAGAAAAACAGTTACTTATGTAGTGCTATGTTGATAAAATTATTTGGGTTTAGATAAGACAGTAACTTTTTTGAATTGGCGAAGGTTTTGCATCACAATACTGAAAACTGACTTTGGAGAGAGATTTTCTTTCTTTTTTTTGTTCTAGGAGACTTTAACTACTGTGCGTTTTTCATCTCCTTTTCAAGTTCTAGGAAATGCGTGTATTAACAAATCTTATTTCTGATGTTGACCAGCTTGCCAGAATGCCTAAGTAGTCTGTTTATTCTTTTTTTCAGGTACTTAATCTGTAAGAGTGTTAAATAAGTGAATTTTCTTTGAAAATTCTGCATCATTAGCGTGAGACACGAACACTGCACTTCCATGGCAGCCAAGGCCGTGTGTGACAGGTGTAGCAGCAGTATCTGTGGCTACAAGCTTCCTTGTGCTGGTTCTGGTGCTTGCTGGGTGCCTCTGCTGAGAGCTCTTTCCTGTTCCAGGCTGCCAGAGAGCTTGCACAGCAAAGTGAATACTGCTTCTAGCTTGGTTCGCTGAAACATCCAGAAAGAAAGAAGTAGAAGCAACAGTTAGGTCAGCTTGAGGGTGCTGTGGAGTTGCCATCTCAGATTTCAGTTCAAATGCACTTTAGCTGGGTATGCAGCCAAACAATAGCAGAATACCAGGTGGGTGAAAAACTGCTCACTTCATGTTGATCTTCCTGCCAGATTTTGTAGAGACAGTTTAATCTGAACTGAAAAGTGTTAGAACTTCTTGTGCAAGAGGTGGTGCAGCAGAAGAGATGGGGTAAACCCTGGTAGTAGCAACATTGGTCACAAAGCTTGATACAGTCTGGCAGGGCTACTTAAGGTAGTCTAGACTAGGTCTAGATTTAAATTTGTAAAACTTCTTGGAATAATTACTTCATCTTTTTTCCCAATGAATGATCCATTTGTGCTATTGAAATTCCTTGTCCCATGCTATATCTGTAGGAAGCTGCAGGCATTATGATGTCTTAAAAGTGTAATATAGTTGACTAAAATAAGTATTTCTGTTTAAATTTTTTAGGCAGCACATGTGGAGGCCCAGTGTTCAAGCGCCGCGGAGGGCTGCACCTATTCGGCAGCAGTCAGTCAGGGCTATGTTTTACCAGAAGGAAAAATCATGCCAAACACAGTCTTTGTTGGTGGAATTGACATAAGGGTATTTATATATTTGTAATTCTTTAAAATGGGTATAGTGTACTTTAGTGGCAAAGAAATGGGAATTTTAACTCCTGTTTTGGTGTGGATTTTTTTACGAGGTGGTGGGGTATTTTTGGTTTGTTTTTTTTTTTTTTTCACGTGTGCATTTGCCAGTCTTAAAGGTATTGAAATGTCATGGAAGAATTCTGGAATATATATTCCGAAACAAGCCTTTAGTTCTTATGGTAGTGGAAACTGGGTTTAAAAATTAGTACTGTCTGCTTTAAATTGGTTGTAAGCAGTAGAATGTGTTTGAAGATGTTTGAGACCTTGTTTTCTTTTAGATGAATGAAGCAGAAATTCGGAGTGTCTTTGAACAATATGGTACTGTGAAGGAGGTCAAAGTCATCACTGACAGAACTGGTGTTTCGAAGGGGTGAGTAGAATATGAGTGGTTGTTTTAAGCTGCTGCTTATGTGGACATAATTCTGTAGCAGGTGATCTGAGTAGATACTTAGCAACACACTTGACATGCTTAAACCTTAATACTAGCTACAATTTTCTGTTGTGGTGAGTTAACACTGTGAAACCAGTAAATCTGTACTGCCCCTAACTAAATCTATATAATCTTATGAAGAATAGCCTGAATTTTCTGACTTCAGTCTCTTTGTTCAGGGAAAATAACCTCTTTGTCACTTAACCATTGGAAACAAAACTTAACTTGTGTGATGCTTACCCAGCCAGTTCTTTTGTAGGATTCTCCTGATGGCTAGAGTAGTTAAAAATTTGGAGACAATTCAGGGTGGTTAAGAGAATTGAAATGGTTTATTCAGAGCAGTGAATCTGCACTTTCCTGACGCTTGGGTATAAGTTCTGGAGTAAAACAGCCCAAACTTGTTTGGGTGAAGAATGAAACAAAGTATGTGAACAAAGTTGAAATAAGGAAAATTCCCTTTGGATATAGAGAAAAGTTCTGGATTACTGTGATGAAACCTGTAAATAAGATGAAGGATCTTACCCTGAGTTCTGGGGAAGCCATCACAGTTTTGAGGTTATCCCTCCTTATGAGAAGGAGACCGTATCCTCTTGAGGTTCCTTCCAGCCCAGCTTTTTCAGGTTCTATGCATAGATCCTAAAATGTCCCATTTTTTTCTTCAGCATATATAGCAATGGAAGAGCTGGAAATAAAATTCATTTTCTCATATCCCTTGCTAGTCCTCAAAGTGAACCCTGCTGTGCAGTTAGCCAGTGTATGTTAGGAGTATTGATAATGAATTGACTTACTCCATTTATGGGACAAAATTGTAACTATAATGCTCTGAAATGATCTTAATTGTATAGACCAGATAAATTGGGGAGGCAGTGAAATAAATTAAAAAACGTCTTCAAGAATTGCTTCCCTCACTGGTGTCACTCTTCCTTTAATGCCTGTTTTCATTCAGACCTCTGTAGTAAATACGAAATTTGATAAGTCAGATCTTATTTAGTTAATCTTACTTAATCTTTTAACTTTCTAAGTTGCCGATACCAACAGCTGTACTCGTTTTGAGTAGTTAAAATGGAAAACCAGCCCTTATTTCTATTTCATATTCTAAAATCTGGCATTTAGTTTCTTTCATCTGGTCCAGTAGCATATACTGCTAGTTAGCAGCAAATACATTTTTAGGCTGAATCATAAACTAATGTCCTAGTTGATAATTTTGATGTGCCATATAGTGTACCTGGCACATTGTTAACTGGTCTTGCTCAAAAGAATTTTTGCTAATAATCAAATGAAACTGAATACTGAATAGTCTGTTCTTCCTTTTTAGGTATGGATTTGTGTCTTTCCTTGACAATGTGGATGTTCAAAAGATAGTTGAGGTAAGCTCTTTGTCTAAGTTATCCAAAGAAGTTGATGTATGAAGGTTAGAGACGAGTTTGGGAAAGCCAAGTTAGGTACTCTGTAAAGGAAGTTGCAACACATAAAGTCTAGGGCTGCCAAAACAGGAAACTTGCTAAAATGTATACTGGTGGTAAAATCTTTATGTATTTGCTTAAGTAAGAAACAAAATTAGTTTTCGTAATTAGTTGTTTAGCCTGGTGATCTTGAACATCTCATGTCATTTTGTTTCTGATTTGTTCTCATTTATGTGCTTGAAAGCCTTGAGTGTTTGGCTGCTTGCTTTTTGTAGTGGATGGTTGTCATAGAACCCTTGTGCTTATAGCAGAAATGCTGACATTTAGTTATTGGGGTGTCTTGGTTTAAGGTAATTCAAGTGGGACACCCTAAAATGAGTAATCTCCCTTTTAGGTTAACCAATCCCTTTCCACCAATAAGGAGAAATAAATACGGATAGATATAAGTGAAAAACTAACAGTTGCTAATAAAGAAGTCAATAGCGACAGTCAAAAAAATAACAGTAATAGTCATCAGTTACAAAGTTGCTGAAATTGCTTGGACTCCCAGGGAACAAAGAGAAACTTAAAATGGTGGAGTGGCACCTCCCCCAAAATGGTGGCCTCTACAACTGACCAACTGTGTGGCTCCAAAGGAAAATGGTGACAGCCCTCCCTGCTTCTTATCCCTCCATTTACAAATGCAGCTGGCACAGTCTGGCAGCTGGTACTTGGCCAAGGGCTAGAACTCACCGAGGGATTTACCTTCCTCTTGGCAGCAGGCAGCCAGGCAAGGCAGCTGGGCTGGGGCAGCTCTGCCTTCACTCCTGCAAGGCTGCTCCATGGTGGCTGCAGACAGGCAGTCCTGGAATTCACCTTGAGCCAGTCCAAGATGCAAGTGAGAAACAAAAGACGGGGTGAAAAAAACCCCAGAGCAGGGCTTCTGCCTTGAGCAAAGACCATGAGGCAAGAGAGAGTGCTCTTCCTGTTTGCTCTGACTTCTTAAAAGGCTGGGACGCTCGCCCTGCTGTGCCCCATGGTTCTGTTTTCTGGCTCCAGTGTCTTTAGAGACAGTAACAATTTTGGGCACAGATAGACGAAATACAATAACATTTTGGGTTATCCAGCGCATGGGAATAACAGTATCATGGGAGACACTATTGGTTGTTTACTTATATCTCAGTAGTTGAAATATATTTCTCCTGCAGTATTTCTGCATTTGGATGCTACCTGGAGTGCAAGTATTTTTTAAGCCACTTAGTCTGTGCTGCCACTGTTCCCATGTCATCATATGGTCTTCCTATAGCTAACACAGGAGATGAAAGGGTAGAACTTTTATAGCCCTTCTGATCTTGGGAGTTTGGTATCAGAGACATTTTAAATCTTTGTGCTTTATAATCAGATCAGTTACTTGGTTTTGATAGACTTGAGCAGGTCACAAACCACAGACAAAGCTTTTATTTTTCCCTCTTTCTCCCCAAACTGAATACAGTAACTGCGGAAATAACATGGATTGAAATATTTGCGTCTTTGAAGTCTTTGCCTCAGAAAACTCCCGTGTCTCTGGAGGATGAGCAGTCTCTCACTTGTTCTGAAGCTCGTAGATAGGGAAGTAGATCAGAAAGACAAAACCAGATAGATGTGCCAGGCACAAATGTAGTATTCTGTGATGTGCAGATGTGTTTACTGGCTGTCCAGCTCCATAAGTGGGAAGAGAACATGTTTGAATAAAGTGGAGAGTAGTAAAACCCCAGCAGGAGATTCTTGATTCTCACCAAAAAATTTCAAAAGCTTGCTGTTCTTTAATGGTGACAAAAAAATATATAGTGACTGCTGTACTGAGCAACAGACTTCATCTGAGAACACCTTCTTTTTACAAGGGATTACATTTATTATGCTACATCAGTGTGGATTGCTTGCTCTGAGCTAGCAATTTCTGTGGAGACCTCTTGAGTAGCACTGACATTTGAGCCATGTACATTGCTGATTTTATGCGTGTGTTTCTTCAAAACTGGAGCTTGCAGTGTTCCTCTATCAATATAGTACTCACTGATGTGACTTTGTATACCAGAGGTCTTGGAAGACCCAGAGGCATATGGTTGATTGTCTTTTCAGTGCACATTTCAGGTCTGCAGGCAGTACAAATTACTGCCATGTCAGGAAGAAGCACGTTCAGATAGAAATCATCTTAAAACACCTGTTGGCTTTTGGAGGGGATGGAAGAAAGGAAGAAATTAACATTGGTGTTGTGGAGCTCAAATTGTAAGGAAAGGTTACCTCACTAAATCACTTCAGGCCTTACCTGCACTGAGTGGTCACAGTGTTTTCTGTAAATGAACAAGATAGAGCCTCTCTGTGGCTAAAATTTCTCTTGATGCCTGTGTTCATCTGCCTGGCTTTGTAGCCTTGTTCAGTCTGACAGTATTTTTCTTCTGCTTTAGGTCTGTAACTGCACTCTGGTCCAGTGTGAATCTGTTTGCAGTTCAGAACAGAAAGCTGTCTTGTGGTTTGAGGGGAGGCCTGTCTCCTAGGAGTTCTCATTGTTAAGATGGAAAAAGTGGTTGTGTGATTTTGGGCACAACAGGATTGCAGGATTAATTTTAAAATGCCCAAAATCAACTAACCAGAAGACATCTTCCCCTGAAAAAAATAAAAATCAAAAACTATCCACTTGTCGAACTAGTCTGGGTATTGCACCTTTTTTTGCCCCCATATAGCTCTTGAATCATCTCCTCATACTGATAGAAATTAAAATAAACAAGATGCTTTCATATCATATTTTTGCTTATTTTTGCGGGCAACAATACAGTTACTTTTGTCTGTTCAAAGCACTCCCCTTAGCAGAAATGGGAGAAAATTGCAAAACCGTGTATTTTCTTCTGGAGCAGGCAATTCTGTGGAGTGGCACATGATTGAGAATCAGGGCAGTCTGTCTGCATCCAATACTGACTTTAATGCTTGGTACTAAAATTGTGGTAACAGGGCTAAACCAAAAATCTTTCACTAGAAACCTTGAGACTGGTCATTTTCCATTAATACTCTCACTGAGACAAGAATAGTTGAAACCTGTGTGTATAAAACTGCAGGGCCGACAGTCTCTGATACATAGTTGCAAACTCCTAGTAGTACATGTTGCTGTTAGGGCGAGTGATACATAATTTTGGAGGGTCGGTGAGTAGGCAGATGGCTGAGCTGAGGGTGCTGCAGGAAATCAGAAGTAAAAGGCTTATGGGTGTTGAGAGAGAAGACTGGAGGCTGTTGAACCTTTATGGGAGTTGATGTACCATGGTGTAGAAGCAGAGTCCAGTCTCTTTAAAATCTCACAAACCACTTGCCTTGCTGATTCCCAGCTTACAGAGAATAACCTGTCTTTCAGTCACAAATCAACTTCCATGGTAAAAAACTGAAGCTGGGGCCAGCAATCAGAAAACAACAAAACTTAAGTAAGTATGTCTAAATAAATTTGTTCATATTGCAGGCATTATAACAATTTTTTTCTTAATTATACATCAGTATCCTTGCAAATACTTCTTATCTTATGCAATATGTATATTTCAGTGAAACCCTGGTTCTGACTTCTATGACCTCACTTGTATGATGTTGTTTTAGTAATAAGACTCAGGTTGGTAGCACAATACAATATAGTTAAATTTGGGTTAAATTTAAGAGTCAAAACCCTTGAAGTTTTTTCAGCTTGAATTCAGATTCCTAATGAAATTCATGTAGTAATGTTTTAATACTCTTTTTTATCTGCTTCAAAACAAGATTCCTGTGTGCATCCCAGACGAGTAGTTCTTGGTCCTCCCCCACCACAGTTTCAGAGTGTGTGGGGTAATCAGAGTATGGAGACGTATGTGCAGCCTCCAGCTGTAATGAACCCTGTAACCCCCTATGTTCAGGTAAGACTGCACGTGGCACTGATTTTGAATTGCAGTTAGATATTTTTTGAAGGTGCAAGCATGTACAGCTTCTGGAGTATGTATTGAAATTCCAATCTGATCTTACCTGCCAGTTCTCATATTACCTTCCGCAGTAATAAGCACCCAACTTCAGGCCACTTCAAAGGAATGCCAGGATCCTTGAAAGATTGATTCAGTGATGTTAACTCTTTATAAAACAAGAGGGAGATGACCTTTGAGAATGAGAACAGTTGAAAGTGGAGGGAAGATTGACTTATTTAGTAGTTCTTAAATGATCTTATTGCCTGTCACAGATGGACTTCACAAATGAAGATATTTAATGTGTTGCTGTCCTGCTTCAGAATAAACTACAAAATTTAAAATGTATTTTTGTAGAGTTAGTGTGGGATCAGGTGTTATCTCTGGTACTGTTCTGTCCTCCTAGCCAAACATATCCTTGGTTTTGAACTGTTGTTGTGTTATAAGAGCACTGTTACAGCATCTGCTGTTACTAGCTGTGACCAGCACAGAATTGCCTGCAGGACATCACTGTACTGGTACTTCAGATAAGCATTCCTACTGAGGTGTGGGTACAGTGCTTCTGGCCTGGATATGAGTCCCGTGTTGTGAATGGACCAGATCAGACTCTCTTGCTGCATTAGCCTGTATGATATGGCAGTGCAGTGGGGCAGTACTCACTACAAACTGACCCTGTTCTGCATATTTTAAGCAAAGAGGAAGAGCAAGCTTGCAGAAATACTTTGTTGCGAGGCAGAGAGCTTGATACTAGTATTCTTGCTGATTCTCTTAAATTTATTAATTTAAGAGATTAATTCTCTTAAATGTTGGAATGTGTCTTTAATTATTCTCTGAAGAATCTGAGAAGGTTCCAGGTTAACACTGTCAGAGTACTTACAGGGAAGAAATACAGGAAATGGTCTTACTTGCAGTACTTAGCTTCCTTTGCCTCCTAGAAACGGATCCTTCAGACTGTACCCCATTATTTCATAGCAGTTAGCCTGCTTCAGATCTCCTCCTTGAAGTTTATGGCATGACTTGCAGTTCTGAAATTACTTAAAAGATCAGTTACAAGCAGGTATGGGATTTTTAGATATATAAGACACTTGAAATCCCACTTTGTAGACATTATTAGTGCTTGAAGTGCTGAAGCAAGTCCTGTGGGAAATCTAAGGGTTGCTTTTAAATAGTGCGTCTAGTCTGCACAGGAATTGAAATAACAATGTAACTACATACTTCTAAAAATGTGCTCTTGGGTAATACTTCTACAAATATCATACTTGTATCTTGCTTCAAACTTGCAGTTTTTTAAAATAAAGCTTTATTTGCAGCCCTATCCATACAGTTCATCACCAGCTGTTCTGCTAAAGCAGCAAGTTCCCATAGGGTATCAACCGACTTACAACTATCAGGTATGTAAAGTTTTAGTAGAAGCAGAAGGGCTGTTTTGTACCTGACAAAACTGGAACCAAGTGTTAACTGGAGTCTGATCTGTGTTCCTCAGTCTTTGAATTCTATTTTCTATCAGTTCTTCTTCACAGCTAGCAAAGTAAAAACAAAATAGGTGAAAACTGTTGAGTAACTAAGTATACTCTTTCCTTTTTATAGTTTCATTATACTGTTTTTTCTTAAATATACAGTGACAAAACAACTTCCAAATTAGAAAAAAGTACATGGATTAGTAGTACTTTTTCTTGTGGGAAGAAGCTTTGCATTTGTACATGTCGTAGTGTGGGGTGTTAGGTGCTTCGAATCAGTCTTACCAGATGATACAATGTGGGAAGTATATAGAGGGGGCGATGTGCTCTTGCACTGTGAAATGTCAGAGAAGGTACTTAGCTGATAACTGGGTTTGAAATGAAATGTGTGGCTAAGTCCTGTTACTGAAACTAAACTAGGAGTAACTGGAAGCAACTAGAAGTTTGAGATTTGTTTTCAGTGTAGCTACTTTGAGTTCCCTTACTTTCCTAATATTTAGAAAGTTGTTGTTTTTGTTTTTTTTTTTGTAACTTGGAATGAGGAGACAAATAAAATAAGGTATCTTGCTGGATGTAAGACTATGTATGGACTATTGTTTTGTGAAAAACCAAGACATGAAATGCTATTAACAGTAGCTCCTGCAGAGCAGTTACTCGTCAATGTTGGAAATAAATGAATAAAAGATGGTTCTTGTCCAATTTTGTTTAAGGCTCAACCACAATGGGTTGCTGGGGAGCAAAGAAATTATGTTATGCCTCCAACTCCGGTAAGTCTACAAAGTTAGATTTCTGAAACTGTCTTAAATAGCACATTGTTTTTACAGCTTGATACCAGTCTGTTTGTTGTCTGGATCTGTCTAATCTGGTCTACAGAAATCTAATTGCTGATGAGAGTATGTAGTTGTTTAGCATTTCTATTGATGTGCTTTTTTTGAGTTACCTGGCAAAACAGATCTTCGGCATTATTCTAGATGGTCTAGTCACAGAACTCTGGAATTTTAACCTAAATGGAGTTGGTTTTCCAAGCAGAGTTGAAGGAGAAATAAGTTAACCTGATGTACAATCTTTTTTTAAACTTTAGAAGTCTCAGTGTTCTCTGCAAATACTGATGAATTTCTTGGCTCCTTTCAACAGGTTTTAAAAATCATTTCCCAGGCTGCTACAAACTGTAGATGGTGCTGCTGGCTTCTAAAAAAATTCCTTGGTTTCTGTGACTTCATATGAGTAATGTCCACAAGAAAGGGCAGAAAATACTCTGTATTTGTTTAACAGTGTCGGAATTTAAACTTGCCTCCTGGGCATTTTTGTGTTCTTTAGGTATATTTATTGACTGCAGTTTTGATTAAGTGTATAAAAGCTGTAATATATAATTTTATTCTGAATGCTATTCTTTTTCTGAAAGCTACCAGAAGTCACTGAAATATTGATTACACTATTGGCTTGAAATAATTTTTTTTAATAACGTCCATAAATGTGATACAGCCATAGTAAATCACTTCACTATTCAATTGAATGAATTGTTGAAAATTCATGTTGAAATGTTTTTAGAGTAGGTGTGCATGGGGGTTTCACTGTTGTTAAATGTTACAATCTTGATTATAGGAGCAGACAGCTGTTCTAGAACTACCTCAGGTAAGCAACTTTAGGTATCATTCTTAACTGTCTTAATAAAACAGATCATGATACAGTATTTCCCCCACTCATTAAGCTTTTATCAAAAGTGCAAAAATAAAGTTGGCACAGTTTATGGAGAGATGAGAATCAATGACACCATAACTGCATGTTTTCCCAGTGTTACTGAAACATTGTAATGTTTAAAATCTCTACAGGTGTATACTTCAGTAAACTATCATGGCACTGAGGATCCAGGATTTATACAGATGGAATGTGCTGTTCCAGAGCCCACACAGTTGCCTAACAGCCCACAAAAGGTAAGTGCTTTCTCAAAACTTTGATGTTCTTCATCATAAATCCTATTCCCAGAAATCTGCGCATGAGAGTTATTTAGCTTTGTCAAGGGCCTTGAACAGATACCCTAGAAATCAAGGTTATAGTTGCTACTTCCAGCCAGTTGTTTAGTCCCATGTATCTCATTTCTGTGTACAACTTCAGAAGTCTCACGTTTCCTTGAAACTGTTAGTGGTTGTTTGCAATGCTGAGGGCTGTGTTCTACTTGATTAAGTCTACTGACAAGACTTTGCCCAGTCTGTGGAAATTCCAGGAAAAATTACAGGTACTAAAAAAGCAGATTAGATAGCACTGCCTGCTGTCTTAAGTAGATTTATTTTAAGCTTCAAATATCTGAGTTGGTAACTTTCTCCTTTTCTCACTGTTTTGTGGAAGGTGGCCCCAGTTTAGCCAACAGTTGGCTCTGAATTCAGTTTTCTAAAGGAGACTTCATTTCTCAGCTGTCAGTCTAATCCACAAGTGAACTGGCATGTCACTGATGAGAATTGTTATGCTGTAACACTGAAGGGGGATAATGAGTTACTAATATTAAAAGATTAGGATGGAGAAAAAAGTTACAAATACTTCAGGGAGCACAAGGAAGCTGAGGAATCCTGATTGCCAAATAAACCCTGTGACACACTGGTATTGCTAGCTAGTAGTACCCTAAGAAAATATCAGTATTGATGCACCTATAACTGTATTTCAGAAGTCTGTGGACAGGGGCATGCAAACAGTATTATCCTGTCTGTCTAATCCTGAGAACCAGCTGACAAATGACTTTGTATCACAAGACAACAATGTAAAGGTACGTAGTGAAAGCAAAATTATATCCCTGAAACATAGCTGACTTTCAATGTGTTCACCTACAGGATACCATAAAGATGAAGGGATTCATAGCTGTGAATGCCACTTGAATTTTTTCTGCCTTGTACATGCTCTGAGATGTGTGGGTTTGGCTCTCTGTTGCTTAATGGTGGAAAGAAGTGCTGAAATTGGATTCAGTGGGTTTAATCAGGACAGCATAAAAAAATTGCTGAACAGTCAACTAATGAACAATTAGAGCATAAGTCTGGCTAGTCATTTTTCAGTGACATGGCTGAAAGGAGTAGATTACTCCCTAGTTTGGACAGAGGATGTTGCTTTTAAACCTTGATAGTCTGTACAGTGAAGAACTTATGGTGGATGGTGGCTAGTTATGCTTTATCTCTGCTTTAACCAATAAATCGTTGTCCAGGTTGGTAGCTGGTTGTCATTTTTTTGCTGTATGTGTTCAGTCTTTGTAGATTTGCAATTTCTGATTACATTCCAAGTCGTGTGTAATTTCAGGTTATTAATTTCTAAGACCTTGCTTCCTTTTTGTAAAAAGACAGATATGTGAACTAGACAGGTGTACTCTGAAACAGGAATGCAGAAGCTGTGTTTTGTCAGTTTTGGAGAGGGGTGAATAGAGTACAGGGTGTCTGGAGATAGTTTTCATGAAACTTTGGTTGCTTTAGTCTGATAAATTGAATTTTTTTTCTTGTCTTCCCTTCTGTTCTGTCCCAGGAGAGTAAGACATACCACTTGAGAAAAGGAAGGACAGTACACAAAAATGCTTGATCAACGAAGACTTCAAAGTATCTAAATTAATTAACTGGATGTTACTAGCAATCCAGAGTTTAATATTGAAGTTACTTCAAGCTACGTTTATGCTCATGTTCTACTTGTTTTGATACTGTTGTTGTTGCTTGAGTAGTTTGAAGTTTAAAGTTATAAGAGTTGACAAACTTCAGTGCTACTGTTCATGTGCTTCCCTGATAACTGACTGGAATGTTAAAGAGTTTATTTGTTTGCTGTATGTGGATTTTTCTCCGAGCTTTAAGGTACAGTTTGCATATTACACATGGTTTTCTGTTAACTACCATTTGACTCATACCGACCAGTTAACTCCTGCAGTTCAAAAATGGAAGTAGTTATTTGCCCAAGAGATTGTATTTTAAGACTGAATTCTTAAATCAGTGCAAAAGAAGATGAGAACTTGTAACTGAGCTGAAGCCATGTAAGTCCTGGTTGCTTTTAGACAACATAATCAATGTGGTTATGTTCATTGATGACAGTCTATGTACCTGCAGTCTTGAGCATCACTACTATTTTTGGGTAAGTAATGAAGAGAATCCTAAAATTCCTGTATGTAACTTAAAATGCAAGAATGTTACCTGTATTGGACCCTCAGTCTGCCAATACAAGATTTTTTTACTTGAAAAATCTTAGCAATACCTGTATTTTAAACTTCTGAGAAAATACTGCACTTAAATAAGCCTTTGTTATGTGATGCAAAAAGAGTATGTGTAAGACTGTTTTAATAATCATGTAGATTTTAGGTGTGTATTGTGAAACAGTGAAATAAATTTTTACTTTGCCTCGGTTTCCTAAACTTCTGGTGTGATTAATCTAAATAATAACTTACTATTCTATGTGAGATTTCCAGTTACTATAAATCTATAGTAACCTTAATTTTGTGTAGATACTAGCTGAAGTTTCGAAAGAGTATAATTGAGAAGTGTGTTTAGTCTTGTATGTTGGGTCCTAGCTTGCTTTTTTTCTCCTACTCAAACACCTCAATCTCTCCAGACAATAAAAGAAAATTAGGCTTCTCCTGTTAAGGATGTATAGATGAGGTTGCTTAGAACTGCATGTTCAGCTTCAGATTTCCAGAAGGTTTAGAGGTAGTAATGGCTAGGCAAAGACTTAGCCAGAAACATGTTAGTGAAATGTCTAGAAGGGAACTGGATATGTAAGGGAGCATGGCTAGAGCAAATGTCCAAAGACGGCTTCTCAGGAGTGTTCTGGATAAAACTTTATTAAAGTAGGGTACGGGAGAATGGTGGTAAATCTTTTTGAGCCACTTTATGCAGCTTTGTACCAATGTTCTGATTGCATAAATTAACCTGGAAAAAGCAAAGCCCATACCAGTTTCTCTACTCACTGTTTCATGTCACTGAAGATAGTATTAAGCACTCCATGATGCTGATTTGCCATGTTTTTCCCAGTCTGCTGTTTTAAAGATAGTGGCTTGGTAAATGCTTAACTTCTGTGTTAGCAGCTTTTTTGTAAGGGTTTTTCTAGTCTTGATTCAGGACCCTGTCCTTTCCAACTTCCAGTACCTAAACAGCCTGCATGTGCTTTCAAAGCTGTCATATCAGTTTATTGACAAAAGGTAGTCATTTCTTTGCAAACACAGATTTCTTTTGGCTTAATGTTTTAGGTTGGCTTGGTTGCCCCAGGCCTTACTTAAAAGTTTTCTGCTGTAGTTCTAAGAAAATACAAAGTGCCCTATGCATGGCTGTCTGTTTAAAGAGTCCCACCACCAAAAGAAGAGATTAAACTAGAAAATACCTACACAGAGTGCGTATTGTCTGTTTATTTGACCAAGTGTTAAGCACAGGACCATCTGCTGAGCAAGTTGATTGTGTATTGGGTTTGAAATGGTGGTACAGGCAAGCCGAGAGTTACGCACATGGGAATGCATAACCAAGGCCTTCCTACAAGTACCATTTATTTTTTCTTCCATTAGATTATGTTGTGCTGGTTCTGCTAGCTGCTTACCTGTAGAGAACTGGGGTTTTTTTTTCTTTAGTTACAACTAAACCCATGCTTTTTTAATGTTTTTTTCTAAGTACCCTGTAACATAACATTAACAAAGCATAACACAAAACCAATATGTAAATCTCTTTTCTGTTGCGTTCAGAAAGTTGAAACATCTGTTTAATATTGCTGTGACTGAAGGCATTTCCAAAATCGGTGCATGGTTGGAGCATTTTGCAAATTTGTACCTCTTGCATTCTCAAATCAAGTGGACCATGTTAATTGTGAACTAGCAGGCACTAGTGAGTCTGTGGATCTGCATTTGCTTGCACACAGTATTTACATTCTGTGATACTCAAAAGCTTTGGGTGCACTTTAAATATTAAGACAGCTCTTTGTCAAAAGAAGCAATGGCTTAGACAAGATAGAAAAACATAATGCTTGCATTTAATTGGTGTTCTAGAGCTATGACACTTGGTTTGTGTTACAGTTCTTGCCTGAAGTACCCCAGTTTGCTGTTTGATGGCCTTTTCATATCTTTTTACCCACTTTGCCACCTGACAGAATTATTCTTTGAATGAGACAGCCAGACAGATGGTATTCTTGGATCTCCATTAGAACGATTGTCTGGCACAGACACTAATTCCCTGTCAAAATGGAAATATTTTTCTCCTTCTAGGTGTTTGTGTGCTACACCAAGTTGCTAAACTATATTAATCTGAAGGTGATGGGATCCTTTATTGCTACAAAGAAACAAAAGGGTTTTCCCTTAATTGTATCTTACGGGGTTTTTTTGTATGCCTTACTGAGATTGTTGAAGTGTTCTAACAGGTCTACACTCTGTATTCCTTGCAGGAATGACTTTCTAAACCACTATTTTACGATAGATGTATAATTTAAGAGCTTTAATGTCTGCCACTTTGTTGCTATGAAAGTTTAAAAAAAGCAACCCCAAGTTATTAACAAAATTGAGGTTTCTTCAGATGTAATATGCGTCTCGAAAATCCTTAAGTAGCTTTACAACCCAGATGGATTCTTACTTCCTGCTTTATTGTTTCTGCTCTAAAATTTGGGCTGAACCTTGGGGGACAAATTCGCATACTGTAACTTCTTTTAAGGAAGAAGGCCTCACTTGAGTTTAAAAAGGCCTTTGTGTTGTCCCAGTGACTGTTCAGGATTCAACTTCGGTGTATAAATGTAAAGGGTTGGTTTGGTTGGTTTTGTTTGTGGGGGTTTTGTGTTTGGGGTGGTTGTGTTGTTTTGGGTGGGTTTTGTTGTTTTTTTTTTTTTTCCCCAGTAGTGTGAACTTCTGTGTAGTGGGTGCTGAAAACAAACATGAAAACGGGTTTTCTGCTCCTTTACCTTAAGGTTGTGAGATTCTACTGTAGAAAGTACAGTAATGAGGCAGGACAGTAATGAGGGTAGGATTTATTTTTAAAAACATGTTGCTGTAGAATATTTATGCTGCTAGTCCTAAAGCAGTTACTGTATGGATAGCTTTTCTGATTCTAGTTATCTCAAAACTTCTGAATATGTAGTCAAATAAAGATGCAGGCTGTAGTTAATATATTGCTGATGTAGTGGGATATTAGAAGTACTGCTTGTGAGACAGTACTGATGTGTCAGCAGTACCCCTTTTCTTCTCAGGGTGTGTGTATCCTGCCCTTTAGGCTTCTGTTCACCTGTTCCTGTAAGTAGGTGTTCAAATTTCAGGGTATTGCTTGAACTATTTGGTGTTTATACTAGATGACCTTAAAAGATCCTTTTCATCCCAAATGGCTTTAAGATTCTGTCAAGGAGTCTGCTTTCCTCTTCCCCTACCCCCATTCAGGATCACACTGAATTTAACCTCTTTAGGCTGTCTTAAATTTAGAGGAATAACGTTTTGCTGTGTGATGCCTTTTGTTGGCTAGAACAAACCTAACCAAATCTCTTCTCCCCCATTATTTTGTGCTCGTTCCTCTATGAATGAATGTTCAAGGAATTCTTAAACTTCTTGTAAAGTTTTCCTATAACAATTTAAGATTAAACCCACCAATTTAAATAGAGGTTGTCTTCTTTTCCTAGGAAAGAATTTGTGCTTAGAACTGAAAATTAATTTGTAGTTCATTTCATAGGATGGGCTTGGGTTGGAAGGGACCTCTAAAGGTCATCTAGTGAACACCCCTGCAATGAGCCTGGAATATATTCAACTAGATAAGTAATTCAGAGCCCCATCCACACTGACTGTAAATGTTACCAGGGATGGGACATCACCACTCCTGGGCAACCTGTTCTGATGTCTGACGGACCTAATGGAAGAAAACTTCTCCATTTTGTCCAGTATAAATCTGCCAACTTAGTTTTAAAACCATTACTCCTTCTATCACAAGCCCTACTAAAATGTCTCAGTCTTTCTTAGAGGCTCCCTTTAGGATTGGAAGGCCCCAATAGTGTCTCCCTGGAGTCTTCCCCTCTCTAGGGTGAACAATCCTACCATTCTCTGCCTGTCTTCATACGAGAGGTGCTCCAGCCCTCTGATCATCTTTATGGCCCTCCTCTGGACCTGCTTCAACAGGTCCATGTCTTTCCTGTGCTCAGTACTCCAGGTGAGGTTTCACCAGAGTGGCAGAACTGCCTCCCTTGGGGGAAAGGGAACAAACAACCCAGTGTTTTGCCTGTAGCAGTTAATAGGGTTGTGTGCAGCTGAGTTGTGCAGCCATCCAGTTCTTAGCATAAGCTGACCTTACTATTCCTGAGTGTAAGGAAGCAGTTAAATTATTCAAATGGGATTAGTGGCTCCTGTATGTCAGAGTAAGATAAATGATGCCCTTTATAAAACGCGTAAAGGGAATCCTACATACATACGGTGAAGTAATCATGTAGAAATGTGTTCTGAGCACACACACGTGTCAATTTGTAGCTTTTACGAGGACAGTGAGGCAGGGAGTAGAATATGAATTGGTCAGAGGCCATACACTAAATCAGAATCATTTAGGTTGGAAAGAATGTTTGAGATTGTTGAGTTTGGTCTGTTAACCTAACACTGCTGAGTCCAGCAACAATCTCCCTAAGTGCCACATCTTCTCAATACCTCTAGGAATGGTGAGTCCACCACTTTTTTGGGCAGCCTGTTCCAACACTTGACAGCTCTTTTTTTGTGAAGAAATTTTTCTGAGTATCAAAGCTGAACCTCCCTTGGCAAAACCTGAGGCCATTTCTTCTTGTCTTGTAACTCATTACTTGGGAGAAGAGGTGGACCCCCAACCTCCTTTTGGGTAGGTGTAGAGAGTGACAGGATCTTCTCCAAGCCTCCTTTTCTCAAGGCTAAACAGCCCCAGCTCCCTCAGCTGCTCCTCTTTAGACTTGTGCTTCAGACTCTTCACCAGCTTTGTTGCCCTTCTCTGGATGTGCTGTGGGTGCTGCATTTTTCCTCTAGTGAGGGGTCCAAAAGAACACAGCATTCAAGATGTGGCCTTGCCAGAGTCCCCGTACAGGGAGACAACTGCTTCCTGGATCTGGCTGGCCTTACTTTGTGATACAAGCCAGGATGCTGTTTGCCACCTGGGAACGCTGCTGGCTCATAGTCAGGGAGCCCTGTCTCACCCAGGGCCTAACAGCTGTCTTGGAACAGGTGCAGCGCAGGGGAATCTGACCATTTAATTAAAACAAAGCATTATGTAGGCCTGTGGTGTGTGTTTATGTGATGTGATTTCTGCCCAGTGCCTGGAATGTCGAAGAAATTCAATTAAGTGCAGTAGATGGTGTGAGTGCCTTGGGATTCTCTTAAGAAGGGACTGTGTTTGCTAATGGAGCTCAGATGCAGAGGCTGCAGCTCCCTGTGGTCTCACCTGATGTCCTTACAGGTAACCGAGTCAATCTCTAGCTATGACCCTACTGCCCATTGGCATGTCTTGTTAGTGCAGTGTCCCTGCAGCTTTAGGCTCTGTGGCTCTGAACCCCTGTGGCAGCTTGGGGTAGAGGTGACCAGCACCGTGGGTTGCCCAGATGGTCCTTTTCTGGCAGTGCAGTTTTCCAGCCACTCTTCCCCAAGCCTGTAGTGTTTCATGCTGCTGTTGTGACTGAAGTGCAGGACCTGGCACTTGGCCTAGCTGAGTCTCATAAAATTGGCTCATCAATGCAGCCTGTCCAGGTCTCTCTGCAGACACCCCCTTCCTGCCCTCCTGCAGATCAACGCTCCTGCCCAAATTCATGTGTTCTGCAACCCAGGGAGTGTACACTTGATCTCGTCCAAATCATTGATATAGATAATAAACAGGACTGGTCTTAATAGTGAGTCCTTGGGAGCCCCATTAGTGACCATCTAGATGCAACTCCCATTTGCCTCCTCTCTGGGCCTGGTCATCTTGCAGAGTTTTACCCAGCAAAGCATCCACTTGTCCAAGTCATGAGCAGCTGGTTTGCCCAGGAGAATGCTGTGGGAATCTGTCAAAGACTATTGAAGTTTACTAAAGCTGGGGGGGCTGGATACCCCAAGAACAACTGGTGGAAATGGGAAGCATCTTAGGTTACTGGGGGAAGATCAGTAAGGATTGGTTGTGCAATGCCCCATGGAACTGAGCAGCTCGCATGTGATTTTCAGGTAGGTTTCAAGTCTGCTGCAGGTGATGTTTTCACTACAGCCATCAGAGGGCTCTCACATCCAGGCCTATGTAACAGGCTCTGTAGCTGTGAAATGTCAAAGAGCAATTGCACTGAAAACATAATTGATCAAGGTATGTGCTTACAGCATATAGACAAAAAGGTTACAGTGTGAATAAGTGCTATTTATTGCATTTATTTTGATCAATTGTGCAGAATTTATTTGCCTAGAATATGGGGGGGGGAGGGAAGTAGGTATTTTCCTTTTTGTTAGATATTTCACTTGTGCAGATAAAAATTACCAATACAGCACTAAATGTTAGGAATGTTAACTGAGGTTGCTTGCTTGGTACTCCTGATTTTACTTTCACTAGAATAGAGATCCTTATACATAATCAAACAACCTAGTTACTGAATCTCTGCTAAGGAAAAGTGTTGCAACACTGGATTGTGGTTTAACCCCAGCTAGCAACCAAGTACCATGCAGCTGCTTGTTGTTCTCCAATGGAATCAGGGAGATAGTTATTAGAGTGGTAGCTACAAACTTGTGGGTTGAGATAAAGGTTACAAAGGTCTTTGTAATAGTAAAAGCAAAAGCCTCACACAGGTAAGGCAGAACAAGGAATTTAATTCCCTGCTTCCCATGAGCAGGCAGGTATTCAGCTATTTCCAGGATAACAGGGCCCATCACACGTAACAGTGACTTGAGAAGACAAATGTCATCACTCCAAATGTCACCTGCTTCTCCTTCACCTCACTTTATAAACTGAGCATGATGTCCTGTGGTCTGGAACATCCCTTTGGTCAGTTGGGAACACCTGTCCCCACTGAGTCTCCCAGTTTCCCATACATGCTCAGTCTCTTCAAAAGCATGGCAGTACAAGAAGAAGAAAAGGCCTTGGCTGTGTGTAAGCACTGCTCAGCAATAACATCTCTGTATTACCAGCACGCTATTCAGCACAAACCCAAAACATCCTCATGCTAGCCATTGTGAAGAAAACTAACTCTACACACAGATCTTTATTGATAAGACACTTCCTGGAAATGCTGGACTTGGTGTGTTTTTGATAGTGAAATAAGTGTGTGGTCTTTCTATTTGAATGTTACAGTATTCATAAAACCTAAATTGTCAGTTGTGCTTCTCTCACTGTTGCATTGGTCATTCCCTGACTTAGGAGAAAGATAGACTGAAATTGTTTTCTTAGGGGGTCTGTGATAGTTTCATTAATTAAAAGTGCAATTATGTTAACAGGTTTTAAATGCAGATTTTTCAAAGTAAGATAAAAATCATTAACAGTGGTGAAGTTTCAGGCTGTGTTGCCTGTTAGTAGATTGCAAAATCTGGGCTGATGAGCTTTGTTCTGCCGTGGTTTCTGAACTCAGAAAGGCGCATGGCACCTCAGAATGCTGGGCTCTAGAAGATGGGCAGCTGCTGTGCTGTGTGACAGCTCACACCAAAGCCTGCTTTTTACACTGAGACAGTACTAAATGTGGCTGCTGAGCTGAAGGAAACCTGAAAAGAGATTTTTTTACTTCTCGTGCTATATGTAACTTGATTGTATCTCTTCAGCTTCTAAAAACAGTTGATTCCATGAAGTAATATCTGTAAGAGGTCCAGGACCCTTGAGCTGGTGAGTCAGTAGATTGAAATAAAAGATAATCCTGGAATTGACACTTAAGCAAATTCTGTGTCCAGGGAAAGAATGTCTTCTATGTTCCTGTGTAAATTCAGGGCCACTGCAGAAACATTTCATGTCTCAGCATAGCTGAGCAGGTGTCTACTGACTCCATTTCCCTAAGCTTGGTGGGGAATGAACACGATGAAGCACATCCAGATGTGAAAGGGCTCTTATTCATGCTTTTTCAAACTTGTACACAGGCCTTAAAGTCAGGCCAGCACTAACTGCAAGCAAGAGCTCCTCCAGGAAAGTGAGGTTTGGTTAAAAAGTGAGCAGTAGACTGCACTCATTTTTTAAAATAGGCTTTAAAACTGCTCTTTCAAAGAGCATTCTCACATAAATGAGACTGAAATATTTTTACATTTTAAGCCTTGACTTTGGTCTTTGGTTCTAGACTCTTTGATCCATTTTTGAGAAGCCATCCCTGAACATAACATAGATCAGTATGGTGACTGAGCTGGGTGCAGATGAAGGTGTAGGAATTCTTACAAGCTAAAGATACATGAGGAGTTCACTGTTTTTGTAGTATTTCTTATTCACATTATGCTTTGTAGTACTTCAGTGTGCTCAGTCTGGCTTATGTCTGGTTTATAACCATCTCAGTTCTATTTCTGCCTGTTAATCGTCACACTGTGGTGGACCCAGCTGTGCAGTCCATCTTGTACGCAGAATGGTACCAGTTGCCATGACAGCATATAGCTACCTACTGGTGGCAGAATAATAGGCGTGTGACTTCTTTGGGAAATGTCACCATGTCATTTAGTCGTCAGCCAGCAGGTGGGGCATTAAGCTAACAGAAACCTGCCAAATCCTGGAATTTAAAAAACCTTTCTCTTGGGGAGCACTGCGGTTTGTCCTTTTTACAATAA
Organism: Ifrita kowaldi; assembly: GCA_013398055.1. NCBI lineage: Eukaryota > Metazoa > Chordata > Aves > Passeriformes > Cinclosomatidae > Ifrita > Ifrita kowaldi. The sequence goes on along the minus strand of VZRS01013315.1, from coordinate 171,609 downwards.
AAGGTGCCCATTGCAGAATGTAGCGATTCTTATTGTGGGCTAATTAATTTTTTTGTTAAAATATATAGCTGTAAGAAATGCAATGAGAAGGATTTGTAGATTGCCAAAAGCTGTGTTACGAGTTGTAGTGGGTTTGGAAGAAAGGCAGGGTTTGTGAGCAGGTTTGACACTGGTTCCAAATATGTCATCAGGACAGAGCTGGGCATTCCATAGGGAAGCAGGTCGGGGAAATTTAAACCACTGATGTATTCCTTAGCTGAAAAATTCCATCTTATTTGTAACTCTTTTCACTTCCTCTCTTTATTGTACAGTGCTTACAAATCAAATCCTTAAATGAACTTGACAGTACTTCCAAGGATTATAAGTCAGAAAAGGTTTTGGTCTTCCTTTCTGCTTTCAGGTAAGTCTAGTTTATGCTACAATCCCAAGAATTTGACAAATACAAAACAACAAAAACCTGTAGAGATACCCAAAACTCAGTATATTTTGAATCTATTAATTTATCCACCTTCTTTGTTCCCTTTTTTACAGAGCTGGTGTTGAAATGAGTAAGAATATGGACCACTTCTTTAAACTGGATACTCCTTCTCGATCTCTCTGTTCTTGTAAATGGAACACAATAATTGCCAGTGGGTGGGAACTCAGATATGTGGTTTACCCTTACTACCAGGGCTTGGTGTTACCTGCTGTTTTCAGTGTTTCCTAGGACCAGATCCCTGTAGGCTGGTTGGAGGAGGGGAAGCAGTTATCCAGCAGAAATTGTGGATAACTTAATTTTCAGTTGCTATGTCTGCTTCCCCTAGGGAACTATGAGCTCTATGAAATGTTTGTTTTCTTGGATGACATTTTCTAATATAAATGACACTTTATGATAGGGTATCATGAAGCCAGCAGTGAACAGACTAAGAAAAAAAGAGTTAGGGTTCACTTACATATTTGCTTATCTTGTTATTATAGAAACACCACTACAGAAGTGAAAAAATAATAAAATAATATTTTGCTGAGTTCCTACATTTGATAGTGATTCTTAAATAGTTTTAGTTAAGAACTACTATATGTGTCCAGATCAAGGTTTGTCTAGTTCAGTACTGTATGTCATTATTGGAAACCTGTCTGTAAATGGAAGAATAAAAAGGCAAAAAATAAATCCTTGAGAACATGCTCAGCTTCTAGTAGCTTGTGCCTGAGGTTTTCATCTTGCCTTTTATTCTTCCTTTTGGTACATATTGAAGAGAGTAGCAAGGTAGGCTGTACTAGACTATTTTGCCACAATGTCATAAAATGCAGTTATAAATAAAAGACATTATATTTGCTGCATGAGTCCAATATGTTTTCATCCTTTCCTTTAAGACTTCGTAATGCTTTAACCTAAATAGCAGTCCATTCAATTGCAGCAAACCTATTACTTTGAAAAAACTTAAAAAAAAAAATCGTACTATGAAGCAAACTTCTTTCATAGACCGTTATGATTCTTTAACAGATTTTCTGCCATACTCAGTGTTCTGAAAAGAGCTTAACTTCTGTATAGAAAAACTCAATCCTGTGATGGAACTGCCTAAATAGAAGGCAGTAGTAGTGGTTAATTCTATGTATTTATACCTACAGGTCTCCAGAAGTACTTGTTTTTTGTTGTGAATATGGTAGTTTCAAGTTCTGTGTACATGGTGCCTAAGCACCCAAAAATATCCTCTCTGCAGAATTAGAAGCAGCTCCTTAGGCCACAGGACAAATTAAGGAAGTTTCTAGTGTATATGATGAAGTATTGCCCGAATAAAATTCTTGTAACAAATGTAGGGAACATACATAGCTAATGATTACTCTGATTGTGTCTTGAAGCTTTGAGTTTTGGCAACAGATCCTGTTACAAGCTACTAGAGTGGTCTCAGTCCACGTCTGTGATTGGTAGATGATGTATTATCTCAAACCAGCCTGCTTGGCTTGTAACATGCAGCTTCAAAAACGATGAAATTCATGTTTCTGTGTCCGTTCCCTCACATAGGTACAAGCTATGGATGAAACACAATTGTATTATAGTACTGTTAGTTATTTTGGAAAGAATGCTTTTCAGTTGGAAAGCAGATGTCTCAAACCTAATTGGAAACAGAATTCTATCTTAGGTTAAGGACAGGAGCAGTTAAGGGGATTGGCCAACATGCCCATTAAGTGCCCCTGGCAAGGCTGTGTGGGAAAGAGACAGAATCTGTCTTTCTGCATACAACAGCAAAGTTTGTCTTACTTTTGTCTGAATTAAGTAACATGGAGAGTTAAACTTCCATTTCTTTGACCAGTTAGGAAACTGAAGTTTGATTTTTGTGATACTACATTTTAGAAATCTTTTTACCTGCTCTTTCAACCTTTATGCTGCACTTCAGACTTAGAGACAAAGAGAAGGTGGAACTAGGGGGGAAAATGCATTGCTGTGACTAGTCACAAATGCCACTAGTGTTTTCTTACTGTATTTGTAACTTATCACAACAAGGATATACTTTAAATATACATACTTTTAACTATAAGGTCAAGGATGAAACTTAATGGTTTTGTTTTTTGCGGTTGCCCAAGTGCATTGCATGGCACAGTAAGGTTTCTGAAGACTTGCAGCACATTTTTTCACATTACCATTCCAGAAAACTAAAATAGTGCAGAAAATACCAACATTTGCAGTTACAGAAAGTTAGTGAACTAAAATATTTATTAGTACAAGTGCCCAGATAAGTTTGTTTGGTGTCTGTAGGTAAATGCTAATGAATACAGAGTCCACATTTGCCTTGTTTGAATGTTACTCACTTTGTTAATTCATCATGTGCTCAAGCAGCTTCTTTTCATCACCGTTGGCTTTCTTGTCTCTGGTGTCATAAAGTTCTGCATGCTGAAATCACTTTTGTAATGGAACTGCCTAGATTGGTATGATTTTACAGTTTTCAAAAAATCGGAATAGTTTGAATACAGTTCTGAATACAGTTTGAATACAGTTCTGAATACAGTTTTCAAAATCTGAAAGTAATCCCTAGGTACTCTGCTTATGCTTTTCTCTTGATAACTGAGTCTTTTCGGAGCAGGCTTTTCGCGTCCTGCACTGTTACTTCTAGCTGGGTCTAGAATAGAAAATGCTCTTTGATACTCATTATTTATACTGCTTCTTAGGAGTCTGGGTTTGATTGTGGTCCTTGTTCATATTCTCTCTTCATATATATACACCTGATCCTGTGATGTCACTGTTTGTGCCATTGGAACAGCTGGGCTGCTGGAAATACCCATCTACCTTCCTCAGGAGGGGAAGCAGGTACCGGTCTCCTCTCTGATGACAGTGACAGGACCTGAGGGAATGGCATGAGGCTGGGTCAGGGGAGGTTTAGGTGGGAAAAGGTTCTTCACCAGAGGGTGGTCAGGCACTGAAACAGGCTCCCCAGAGAAGAGGTCACAGCACCAAGCCTTGTCTGAGTTCAAGAAGCGTTTGGACAACACCCTCGGGTGTGTCGTGATGCTTGGTGTGATTCTTCATGGTGTGATGCTTCGACTTGTCCTGTGCAGGCCCAGGAGTTGATGATCCTAGTGGGTTCCTTCCAAATCAGGATATTCTATGATTCTATGAAATTCATGGAATACTGTTTTTCTGGGGTGTATCTTACCTATCTATCTACTGGAAAGGTAATTGACTATTTCACACTTAGTAAAAATTGCATGAAGTTTTGCATTATTTAAAGTGCCTGGTTGTCTAGTCCTTTTTTATATTAGTGAAGTCTCCCAAATGAGAATCTCAGCTGACCTCATTAGTGCAGTTGGGCACCAGGTATCTGGTAGGTGGAAATTTAAAACTTGAGAAATTCTAAGAATTACTTTTCTTTATATGTGATTTAGCTTAATGCAATAGAGAAAGGGGAAAATGCATTGATTTGTTCATAGTGCTCTGCTAAACTACTGGAATATTCAGAAACAGAAATATGTATATGTATCTAACTCCTTATTGATGGTACTAAGTAGTGCTTAATCTGGATATCCAAAGAAAGGAAAAGGCACATACTCCAGCTCTTTCAGTAGTTTAGTGTTTCTTGTTAACATAAGTTTTAGCCTTCTGCAGTGGCTTATAACTAGCTGACCTTTTATAGAGAGCTTTCACTTGCAGGTTTTTGGAGCACCTATGCAAGAGAAACAGCGTGTGCTCTGTAATCTGAAGCAGGTCATAGCTTCTCTCATGCTTGTTAGAGTGGCCCTTCTGGGAAGGAAAATTTGGCCACTGTTCTCATCACATAGAGCAGGAGCAGCTTTAGTTCCACCTTGACAGAGCAATAAATCTCTCTCTCTGGACAACGGTCTTCTATATGCAACCATTTGGGGGCATATCTCTCCTGTTTCTGGAGGTTCTTCTACAGCTTGTATTTAACCAAAATTATTAATGAGATGAGAATGTGAAATCTGTGTTATCTGTCAGATGTGTACTGAAAACATTCAAGAATGGCTAAATAAATAGGAATGAATTAAATAAATTGTTGGGAATTCTTAAATGTAGCCACAATTTTCCTCTTGTTCCTACAGAGGCGTATCCTGTGAAAAATTATCTCGTGAAAAATTCTGTCCACACAATGTTATATAACTATGTATAGTCTTCAGAAATTTATGGCCATAAATGCATTTTAGCTTTCAAAACTATAGAAAGCAGCTTTCAGAAAGAGCTTCCAAGCAGAAAACTGATTATTAATTAAATCTAGCCTCTGCAGCTCCCTAGTAGTTGCTTTCAAATGAACAATGGAAGCACTTTAATAATAATAAATTTAAAAAAAAATATTGCCCTGTGCCATTAAAATGCTGTAGTGGTAGGACTCATGTTCAAGTTAGTCTTCTTAGAAAATAAAATGTGAGCTATTTTCAATAACTCATTGGGCTAAAATTGTGAGCCAGTCTGAGGCATAGGCTACCTCCTTGCTCTGGAACCCTGGAAAGGCAAAAGTAGCTGCTGCTTCTGAGCAAAGGTCAGATTGTGCACTGCTGCTGGGATGGAAAGGGTTACACCACCATTACCATTAGCAGCTGGGGACTCATCAGATCCTCTCTTCAGCAGCAGTATAGATCTGACTTCTCCAGAGCTTTCTAGTCTGTCTGACTTCTTCAGATTGGGAAGCAGTTTTCCTGGTATTTCTGAGAAGCCATGGCCTAGTTCTGAATAACACCCAATGACATTATTTCTTTGCCATAAGAAAACAGTTCATCAAAAACTGAAATTTTAAACTTCTACTCAAACTCATCATCACCTCCGTGTCTTGAGAGCTTCAGTCTGTCAAATGTTGAAAGCTACAAGACATTCAAGATTTTGTGAATGCAAGAGTCTTGGAAAAACAAATTGGAACCAGACACAGATGGGTCAGACAGTTACAGATCCTTTCCTGGAGCTACCAGGTGGCAGGTTGCTTGGCACTAAGGAATTATGCTAAACTAAAGGAATGGTTTTCCCTACCAATCAAACCAGTTTGTACCAATAGAGGAGGAAATGGAAATGAGTACAAGGAATGATATATTTAGCATTGGTAAGACAGAGGTACTTTCTACTACAGGACCCAGATACAAACTAGAAATAAAAGATGTGGTTTCTCAGCAAATAAGAAAAAAGTCTGATCCTTGAATAATTAAGATGTTTCACAGCAGTTTGCACTGGTGATCTGAAACTAACAGTAACAATAAATGAGGAAAATATTCTAAATTACTCATCTACTTCAAATGGAGCCTAGTTTTTCTGATTTTGCATTTTCTTTCATATTTTCTCTTGTTAATAAAAAATTCAGTAGATCCTAAACATGCTTTTGCAGAGTGGTAGACAAATAACAAAACTAACTTTCTTTACTGATATTTTGGTATCTGTTTCTGATTAACAGAAGTCAGTCAGAAGTAACTTAAGTTTTGCCGAATCCTGTTCAGTGTGATGTTGCAGGTGTGTGTTGCTTTTTGATAGAGGAAGAAGATTTTATTCTAAATGAGCTTTAAGTCTTTTTCACACAAGCATGAAAACTAGAAAAATGGGATGTGGTTACCTTGAATGCTGGAGTCTAAGTTTGTAGTAAAAATAGCAGCAACTGGCACTGCACTCAGTGTCATGCAAAAAAAAATTGACTTACACCTATATGGATCTTTCCCAATTAGTTGTTCGAATAGTGCCTGGAATAGTGAAGGGGTTACCTAGTGGCATAACTGGAAACACCTTGCACAAGACAGAAATGCTGTGAATGTGATTTCATGCTGCTTTTCACGATATGTAATCTTCTCTGCCTAGGCTAAGAGAAACACAGGTATTTGGCCAAGCAGAATTCTTCAATACCCCACCAGTAGCAATTTACACCTACACTGAGCTTGCCTTACTCAGCTGCATCCAGGACTAAAAAGTGCAAATAGAAAACGTGATCACTCCTGCTTGTGGTACAGGAGGTTGTAGAGCTCTGCACTCCTAAATGTGTGGATTTACCAGAGAGCTTACACTGACTAGACACAGAAATAAAATGTATTAAAGCTCTTTTTAACTCCCAGGACAAATTAATGTTCCCTAACGGAGTGTCTAGGGGCAACATCTAACTGTTGATTAAAGCAATAAGGTCCTTCAGTTGTTTGTAGTTAAATGGTTAAGTATTTTATACTTAATTACCAACTCACTACTGTTTTGCAGTAGTTTAGTGTTCTGCAGGGAGATGTGTGTATATATACATATTCACCACAACTCTGAAATGTCTAGGATGCTTGGTTAGGATTTTTTTAAGCTGATTAGATTTCTCATGGAAAGAATGTTGCCTGTTCTTGGAGTACCACATGAAATACCTATTACAGATTAAGTTATAGATCGTATGTTATCAAATCTTTACCAAAATGGGTCTTAAAGAGGCAAATAACCTCGAAATATGTCAAAAGTGTATATTTTAAAAAAATCTATGAACACTAGCAAGCCAGAATTGAATTCTGAAATTCTCACAGTGGTAATCTAAAAAGAATAGTTTAGATGTGCAGCATCAATTTTATGCTATATTTCAACTTGCATGAATTACATGATTTCAATATTGGCACATCTAAATAGGTGATAATAGAGGTATCCTATTCTGGTAATCAATCTGCTGCTTCTTTAATATACTTTTGTAGTCAGAGGAAAACATGTTAGTGTCAAAACTCCTATGGAACCAACTTTCAATTCCAATTGATCTCTACTGAAAAGTGCAGGACTGTCATAATAGGTGGTGTATGTAATGCTGGAGTAGAGGAATTCCAGGTTGAAATGGTGCATCAAAACACCTCATATGTGATGGCTGTAAGTTTGCAGTCATGTCTGACACATAACTGTGAAGTGGGCAGTGGAAAAATGGTTTGTAGTGCCTGGGTTTGTGCTTTGTGACCTGTTGCAAACACTAATTTGAACACTTTTCATCTCTACAGGACTGCTACTTCATAACAATCTACAGCCATCCAGGAATGTTGTTTTTCTGGTGTTCCTTTATGTGTCCAAGAAGATTCTGCACCACCAGAAGTCTTCAATATTGTCAGGCATCCTTTCAATTCAACCCTTTAGGTGTAGATCTGCAGTTTCTACGGTGCTGGCAAGGTCTGGTGCCTAGGATGTTCCTTCTGGAGCCATCTCTGATATGATGTGTTTACAATACAGGGAAAGCTGCACTTTCACTTCTCCCTACACACTTAGCAATCCTTCCCCATATGCTTTAACAGTAGTATTAGAAAAACAGCTCAATTACATGGCACCCTGATGTGACTGCATGCTGCTTTCTCACATGGTTGGAAAGCCAGAGAAACTAATGAGTGGAGGAAAAATGATGAAGGACAAGGAAAGAGGAAAACCTATGTGTATAATTAAAAGAAATGGACAGGATAAAACCAAAACACACAGAAGGAAATAGAAAAAGGAGATAAGTTCCCAGACAAAATGCATTACTAGTGTTTGTTTCATAGTTCAGTGCTGGTAAAGTAACTTGATTTTCTCATTTCCAATGTGGTGTTGTTATGCTTTTGGCTACTGACTGCTTGCTAATGGTGATAGTTGTGCTTTAAGAGGACTTGAGGCAAGGGAAGAAATTTTTTTGTTCCCTGATGGCACTTGAGGGAGAAGTGAGGGGAGTACTTTCAAATAGATGTCACCCATCACAATACCAGCATTTAGTAGAGAAATATTCTGCACTTAGGAAAGAATTAATGTGCCAATGTAGTGCTTGCTTATATATTTTTACATAATTTAATTTTGTTTATGCACCTACACAGTAGGGAGAGAGATTCTTAAGTGGACCAGGTGTAGCAAATGTATTTGTACCTGCTGGGCACAAGGACTTCAAGCAGTTTCTGTACTAATCAAGGGTGTTTTAGGAGACGCTGAACAGGTTTCTGGCCTAATAAGGGGAAGAACAGTGAAGGTGGTGCACAAAGTTCCAAACTTGGTTCATAAGCATTACATTTGGGATGGATACATGTTTTTCTGGAGAGACATGGAAGATGAGGGTGGAGGGCTGCCCTCTCTGTAAAAAAACCAGCTGGAGTGTATGGAGCTCTTGGACTGACAATCAGACTGGCTGAGAATGCGAAGGATCAAAGGAGTGACTACTGAGGGTGACAGTGGTGGATTACAGACCAGCTACTCTTGATGAAAATTGATTAAAATAGCAACTCTGTGATATCTATGGGTCACAGATCCTGATTCCTGGACAGCAGTTAAGCTTCCTGCCAGTTGGATGAGTAACATGGTGGGATGGAAGCAATCCAGCAAATTTTAGGAAGCTTTCTTGGTAGACATCCCAAATGGGCCAACCAGGGGTCTTGCTCTAATGGGTGTCCACTAGTAATGAAAAACAGTCTAGGAATGTGGGAATAGCAACTCTGGCTATAGTCATGATCATACAGTAGAGCTCAAGATCCTGAAGGGAGTGAGGATAGCAAGTCTCTGGACTTCAGAGAGCAAACTCTGGCTTATTTGCGGAATTGGTAAATGGGAGGCAGCTTTGAAAAGTGAAGGGAGCCTAGGAAAGCAGGCAGATTTTTAAGGGAGCCTTTTCCTGATGCAAGAGTGACACATCCAAGTAGGAATCCGTGTTGATGAACTGGGATACCAGCTGTGCTAAGTGGGGAACACCTGACTGAACTTCACGGCAAAAATATCATGGTGGAAGCATGAACAGGTTATAGAGAAGGAGTTACAGAAGTATCAAAGCGTGTAGGAATGGTGTAGACATACGCAAGGCTTCTGGAGTCTCATGTTGCTCTCAAAAAGCTGTGTTAACAGTAAGGGGCTGGACAAGGAACACACAGGCCTGCTGAATGTGAGCACAGGGAAGGCTGATATCCTCAGAGCTGCCTTTGCCTCACTGACCTGCACCGTATGCTTAGAGGTAAGACTGGAGCAAGTGAAGAGCTACCAGCAATGGATGAGGATCAAGAGAACTTGAGGATCTGAGAACTTGACCTGCACAAATCTGGCTGCACTGGGGTTCTGGGCTATGTCTGAGGGTGCTGGGAAGATCTGGCTGATGCCTTGAGAGCAGCTGCTCTCTGTGCCATCAAGCCTTACCAAATGTTTGCCACTTTTGATAAAATGTAGGCATTTGCAGGCATGGGGATGGTAGTTGATGCCATAGCAACTTTAGGAAGGTGCCAGGCACTGGCTCCTGTGCTATTTTTGTATGTGCTTAGGATTCTGTAGTCTGGGTGGGTGGACAACTAAGTGGGTGAAAAGCTCATTGCATAGCTGGGGTCAGACAGTTGCAGTTTAATGGGTTGCACTTTGCCTGGAGGGCAGAAGCAAGTGGACTCCTCTTGTATTTTAACATGTTTTTCAAGGACCTGGAGGAGATGACAGGATCCATGTTTGCATATGGCTGCATGCTGAGGTGCCATCAAGCAGCTTCAGGGCTGGGCTGCTGTCCAAGAGGACCTGGGTAGGCTCAAGAACAAGCCAGCAACTTCTTGAAATTTAACAAGGACAAACATTCAGCCTCTGGGAAAGGAGGACACCTTGCAGAGATCTAGACTTGGGACTGCCTGTCTGAGTAGCAGCTCTATTGCAAAGGCTGTGGCCATGCTAGCAGGCAGCATGGCCACAGCCAACAAAGATAACAACTGCATGCCAGTAGCTTGGAAAAAGTGACGATCCCCAGCTATTTGGCACTCATTAGGGCTCTTGTAGACCACATACTGTGTCCAGGTATGTCATTCCCCTCTCAGAATCCAGTATCAGGATAGTTGTTGACAAGCTGGGACAAGCTTAGTGGAGGGCCAACAAGGCCAGGGATGGAATATGTGTCCTACAAGGAGAGGCTGAGGGAGCTGAACTCAGTTGACCTGGAGCTGGGCAGGCTTGCCACCATCTGAGAGAACAAGTGTGTTGAAAGGAAATGTTCAAGGCTGTGTGTATAAGGAGGCCTGTTCCACTGTAGCGAGCCCAGGACTGGCTTGACAGTGTGGGGCTGAAAGCATCAAAGTGGAACCCATGCCAGCTGGGGGCAGAAGGGAAGGGAGCACAGCTGCAGTACAGTCACAGAATGGGTCAGGTTGAAAGAGATCACAGTGGATCATCTGGTCCAACCTCCCTGCTCAAGCAGGGTCATCCTAGAGCACTTGGCACAGGATTGCATCCAGATGGTTTTTGAATATCTCCAGTGAGGGACATCCACAATCACTCTGAGCAATCCAGTGTGGGGTCAATCGTGCAGTAAAGAAGTTCTTCCTCATATTTAGATGGAACTTCCCGTGCATTAATTTCTGCCCATTGCCTCCTGTCCTACTGGTTGGCACCACCACAAAGCCTGGCTCCATCATCTTCACACCCACCCTTTAAATATTTTATGCACATTAATGAGCTCCCCTCTTGGTTGCCTCTTCTTGAGGCTGAACAGGCCCAGCTCCCTCAGCCTTTTGTTGTAAGAAGGATTCCCCAGACCCTTGACAACTTAGTAGGTGTCTGCTGGACCTGCTCCAGGAGCTCCATGTCTGTCTTGTACTGAGGAGCCCAGAACTGGACACAGCCCTCCAAATGTGGCCTCACCAGGGCTGAGCAGAGCAGGAGCATCACCTCTCTCGACCTTCTGGCAATGCTCTTCCTGATACATCCCAAGATTCCCTCGGCCTTCTTGGCCCTCAGGACACACTCCTGGCTCATCGACAGCTTGCTGTCCTCCAGGACCGCNGGCGGGCGGGCGACAGCCGGAGTAGGAGGAGGAAACGCTGTCAGCGGGGCCGGCCGTCTCCGCCCGCCGGGCATCCTTCAGCACCGCCGGGCTGCGCTTCCCCCGCCGCTTGCCCCAGGTACCGCCGCGCACCCCTCCGGCTGGGCGGGCAAACTTGGCGAGGGGGCGGGAGGGGGTTGCTGCTGGGCAGGGTCGGTGCGCCGGAGCGGGGAAAGCCGCTCCGGCCCCAGGTGCAGGAACCTGCATTTGCCACTGCTGAATTTGAAATGGCTCTTCTCTGCCCAACTCCCCAACCTATCGAGGTCCCTCTGAAAGGCCGCACAAGGCTCCGAAGCATCGACCACTCCTCCCAGTTTTGTATCATCAGCGATGATGGGGGGAGAGTACAGGGGAGCTGGGCCGGGGCGGGCAGTGCGTGGGGGACTTCCCGGCCTGGCCGGCGGGCGGAGCAATCCGCCTTTGGGCTGTGCTGCTGGAGCGAGCGGGAAGCGCGGCTGCCCCATCCCTGCGCGGCTCGGGCTGAGCGCGGGGCTCTCGCCGCCGCTCGGAGGAAGAGGAAGTGGCCGCGGCCCCCGGCCGGGCTGAGCGGGAGCGGAGCCGCCGCCCCGGGCTGCGCCGAGCAAACTTTGTGCCGGGCGGCGGGGCCGTGTGGCGGCGCGGCGCTGCCCCGGCACCTCCCTGTCGCGGAGCCGAGGGGGGAGCGGCCCCGGCGCGCGGCGGGCGGGCGACAGCCGGAGGAGGAGGAGGAAACGCTGTCAGCGGGGCCGGCCGTCTCCGCCCGCCGGGCATCCTTCCGCACCGCCGGGGCGG